>JAHUZM010000030.1:0-128942 GCA_019925275.1 Mytilus edulis | reverse complement strand
AATGCTAATGTAGAATTTAATATATTGGAACTTACCAAGAATTATTTTGAACAACTTTGAGGCACCAAATGAAATTTTGCCATTTTTCCCGCTGATGTTCATTTTAGCCATCAAATATTTAGTGAGGACCCCGAAAAAAAAATATATGCATCTAAATATTAGTAATGGCAGATAGTAATGTTTTTTTTGTGTTAAGAACACATCGTTCTACTGCATGGGTTGTTTGTCTCATTAATGAGAGCATCCCCTGTATAAGGAACACATCGTGTTACGGCATGGGTTGTTGGTCTCATCCACGACAGCTCCACATGCATTAGGGGCACATCGTGATACTGCAGCCATTGGTTGTATGTTTCACGAATCCATGACAGCTCCATCTCCAAAAGGAACACATTATGTTGTTATGGGTTATTTGGGTCATACATGAAAACTCAATCTTCATATGGAACACGTCGTATACTTATTTAATATGGTTTACACAGGAACTCCTTTGTTGTCGCTCCATTGATAAATTTGACTTGAGGTATATGAACAAGTCCATGGCATGAGTCAGTGTTGCAATTCAAACCCACTTGTATGGGGATCTGTTTGGGTTTACAGAATAGAGAATAATGAGCGAAAAGGACAGAATACATGGCAAAGAAAATTGAAAAAAAAGACAAAAAAAAACAAAAATAATAAAGAATAGAGAATAATAGGCAAATAGGTTGTTTTTCACATGATTCCGTGACAGCTCCACATGCATTAGGAACACATGTGTTGTTGGTCTCGTTCATGACACTTTTATCTGCGTTAGGAACACATCGTGTTACCGCATGAGTTGTTTGTCTCATCGATGACATCTCAATCTGTTTTAAGAACACATTGGAGCTGTCATGGATGAGAGCAATAACACGATGTGTTCTTTTTGCAGATAGCGATGTCATAGACAGAACGGAGTGCTGTTGTAAGGTTTAGCATTAATAAGACCACATCATGTTACTGCATGAGCTGTTTGTCTCATCCATTACAGATCCATTGTGTTCTCATCATTTAACTTCATGGTTGTCTGTTTCAGGAATCAATGACGCTCCATCTGAATCAGGAACACAATTGAGCTATCATGGATGAGACAAATAACTCGAGTAGTAAAACGATGCGATGTCATGAATCCGAAGGTTTTTCCCGTACAGTAACACGATGTGTTCCTAATGCAGAGGGCGTTGTCATGGATACGAACGAAATGCAGTTGTTAGGTTCTTCCCATGCAGTATTAAACACGATTTGTTTTGAATACAGAGTGGGCAGTCATGGATGAGACAAAAAAAACCGTGCAGTAACACGATGTGTTCCGTTCCGAATGCAGATGAAGCTGTCATGGATTCCTGAGATAAACAACCGATAAAGTTTAAACTGAGAAATGTAAACTTGAAAGTGAGCAATGCCAACTTCTAACTTAAAAATGTCCAGGTGAAAGCAAGAAATATTACAAAGGAAATGAGAAATATAAAAAAAGGTTGTCCTAACAAATATTTCGTATAAATTTTTAATAAAAAAATCTTGTGCATACATATATATATATACAACTCGTCTAAACATCAACCCAACAATGTTCTCGAGATTTTTTAGATCATCTTGCAATATAGTTTGATCTGATTTGCTTTCAATAATTCTAAAGATTTTTGTGTCATCCGCGAATAAGTAGGCATCTGATGTCACGCAATCTGGCAAATCATTTATGTATAGAACAAATAACAGGGGACCTAATACTGAGCCTTGTGGAATTCCTTATGTTACATCTTTCCACTCTGATGTTTCCCCATTAACTGAAACTCGTTGTTTTCTATACGATAGAAAATCTGTAATCCACTCTAGGAATGGATTAGTTATCCCAAAATTTTCGATTTTCTTAACGAGTCGTATGTGGGGTACTGTATCAAAGGCTTTCATGAAGTCTGTATATATGCAGTCAATCTCATAGCCATTGTCTATAGCTTCTGTCCATTTATCTATTACCTCTAATAGTTGTAGTGATGTCGATCTCTCAGAGATAAATCCGTATTGTTTGTTTGAAAATAGTTTATTTTCTTTCATGTAACTAATTATATTAGACTTACTGGTCTATAATTTTTAGCTTGTGATTTATTCCCTTTTTTGAATATTGCACTCACTAGGGCGCTTTTCCAATCCTTTGGAACTACTTTTTGTGTTAAAGATTGGCTAAAAATGATGCCAAGTGGTTCAGCTATACCTTCTTTGACTTCAAACAGCAGTCTTGGGTGTAGATTATCATGGCCGGGTGATTTATCCGTTTTTATTTTCTGTAGGTGTTTCAAAACCAAATCAGTGCCAATATTTAATTCCTCTATTTTTTTTATCTAATGGAATATGCCTAGGCTCTGGAATATTGCCTTGTGGTTCATTAGTGAATACGCTTGTAAAATACTCTGATAGTATCTCAGCCTTTTGTTTATTGTCATCTGTTTTATCGGATTTTACATCTTCTGTATCTACATGTAGGTCACCTATACCTTCCCTGGTCTTTGATTTGGATTTTATGTAGCTCCATATAGCCTTTTGGTTTCTTTTGGCATTTTCAGATAATCCTTTTTCGAATAATTTCTTTTGTTTATTGACTGATGTTTTGGCCTGGTTTCTGACTGTATTATATTCAGCTCTTGTTTCTGGATCTTGTTTAGTTATAATTTTTTTGGATAGAATATTTTTCCTTCCAAATTAACTCTCTCGCTTTTTTATCTATTGGGAATACATTTCTCTTTTTTCCTATTTGTGTCATAGTTTTTGTTGGTACAAATCTGCTCTCTAATTCTTTTAAAATAGTTAAAAAATAATTCCAATTTTTATCAATGGAATTTTCCGCATTAAGCTTATTATGCATTGCCAGTCTATTTTATTCAGCTCTTGAATAAAATCTTTGTAATTTCCATGATTGTACAGATTAGCTATTTTCGGTGCTCTTTTTATATTTACATAACAGTTAAAATCAAAGGATAGGACACAGTGGTCACTTTTTCCAAGCGGGCTCATATATTCTAACTTTGAAATCATCTCTTCTTCGTTTGTAATTAGTAAATCAAGTGTATGGGGTGTGTCAGCTCCTCTCCATCGTGTTGGTTTTGTTGTGTGTTGGTACAGAAAATTATCTTGTAGTGCTTCCAGAAATTTATTTTCAGTGCTATTTGGTCTATCCCCCTTTGTGTTCTATGTTTCCCAATTTATTTCAGGATAATTAAAATCTCCCATAATGAGTATGTGTGAGTACCCCATATCTGTTGCTTCTGACATTAGGTTTACTAGCTTATCATTGTATTCCTTGGAACTGTTGGATGGGGTTCTATATATCAGACCCACTAGGAGTTTGTCATTTTGATTAAGTTTTACCTTTATAAATATATTTTCCTGAAACTCTGTCTTCATTGTAATTTCTGTAGCTTCTAGGTTGGAGTCTACATACATTAAAAGGCCTCGTCCTTCATCTGACTTTATGTTTTTCTCAAACATTTTGTAATTTCCTACCTCTGGTATTGAATATTCCGCTGTTGATGGTTTATATCTATTAGCTTTCGGTTTTACTTCTGTTATACCAATGATATTTGGTTTGTTGTCTCTTGTACGAACGATCAATTCTGACATTTTGTTGAATAGCTGATCTGCATTAGTATAAAAACAGTTCAATTTTAGTAGAACTGTAAAGTTATTTACATTGCCGTTAAAAACCTTTCCCTGCTTTTGTACATTTATATTTACATTTTTTGTCTCTCTTTTCACCTTTTTATTTTTACAACTTTCCTCGCCCATGGCGGTGCCCGCACTTTGAACAGGAAGTCCCCCGAGTTGTTCTCTTGAAGGTTTTTTTGCCTCAGTCCACAGTCTCTTTTCTTCTTCTCTCTCACTTTTAGTAAGGTCATTGCTTACATTTACTTTTTGGTATTTGGGATATGATCTAATATAATGCATGTTTCTAAATAGAGTTAGTTTTGAGTCTATGCTCTTCAAATGGACTAATAGAGGTCTGTTAGTTTTTTCTTTATCATATTTCCCTAGTCTTTGTGTTTTTCTGATGTTTTCAATATCCAATGTTATCTTGGCATCTTTAAAGAGTTGGACTATATTCTCTACATCATGTTCTATTCTTTCTTGTTTATTTTCCGACTCATTTTCTGTTATCCCAAATATGATAAGATTATTTTCCCTTGTTTTTCTCTCATTTATTTCCTCTAGTACTGTGGTTACTGTTCCTTGGTTTGGTAGCACTCCACCTTCAATATCCTCGGATACAACATTAGCTACTGCCCCTCCATTTAAGGCTTCTTCTTTAGCTATTTCTCTTACTCTTTCCTCGTCACATTTGTGTTTTATAATCTCCTGGCTTACTATATCTCTTACTTCTTCTTTATCACATTTTTTTTCTATGGCGATTTCTATATCATTTATTCTTTGCTCTTAGTTGTCCATGATCTCTCGGCATCTCTCTTCAATTTTCTGATCAGTAACTATGTGTTCTTCTACTACTTGTCTACATGGGGCGCAGAACCACATTGTGTCTGAGTTGCTTAATATATCATATTCAGTTTTTGATTTATCTAAGCATTTTATGCAAAAATGATCTTTACATCTTTGACATTCAAGGAGTTTAGCGTCTTCATTTTTATATATCTTATGGCATATTTTGCATTCCCATGGGTCTTCCTCTTTTTGATCGCTTGTTGCATTTGAGGTAGATTTATTCCTTCTTGTTGCCATTTCTAAGGCGTCAGATAGGGCTTCCCTAAATGAAAATATATTAATTTATTTTTCTTTTTATTTCATATAATAGAGCTTCTCTATTATTAAAATAAGAAATGAGTTATTAATATTTTTATCTTGTATTTTAAATTAGGGCTTCCCTTAAATAAAATTTCTCTAGATAATATTATTTATTTTCCTGATATTAGATAGAGCTTCTCTATCTATAATTTTTTTTCTAAGCTTGTTATCCCTTTATTCCGCTCTTTCCTATGTTCTATATTAGGGCTTCCCTAATAGAATTGATCGTTAAGTTATAATCCCCTTTCTATTTATCAGGACGAATAGGGCTTCCCTATTCGAACTAAATAAGTATGAAGTATTGTTAATGCTAGATAGAGCTTCTCTATCTATTTTAGGCCCCCTGTTAATTATTTTTATTTGTTCTATACTTAGTTATGCTAGCTATCTCTGTATGGTCTTTTATGTTGTTAATTCCTAGAAAAAACAGGGCTTCCCTATTTTTCTAATATTTTTATTCAATTTTTATTCTATGATATAATAGGGCTTCCCTATTCTTTTTATTAGCTGAGTGATGTTGTTGATTTTCCTCTTTGTTTTATAATTAAGGCTTCCTTAATTATATTGCGCAGATTAATTATTTCGGATCTAGTATGTTAAACAAGGCTTCCTTATTTAACTATTCTTCTTGTTTTTTTTGGCTATTTTGCTGGCTATTCAATTAACATCCTTGCTCTGACAGTTCAAGTGCTAAATCTATGAATTTCAGCATCCACAATTTATTTACAGCTCTTATGGGATGTACTCCGTCCGATGTTAGGTTGAAATTCTTTCTATATTTAACTTTGGTGTCTCTTTTTGTCTTGTTTGAAAGGATAAAATCTTGAGAAATTCTTGGTGTAGAATAAAGGCGGTTAATCAATTTTAGGTGATCGTTAAAGTAGTCAATCTGTTCACTGAGTTCTTTGTCTATGTTTGTTGCCAATTGGACTTTTCTGTGACCTTTTGTGGCTTTATTTACCAGGAGTGACGGATATGTCTTTTTTTTACTATTCACAATTAAGTTAATTGAATCTTTAGGTTTATTGGCTCTTGTGATCGAATAGCATGAATAGTATGGACACTCTATAAAAAGCACTGTGGCTGATGGTTTTGTTGTTATGATTTGTTGTTTGAGATCCCTATATTGTGTTAAAGTTTCTTCTATATTTTGATACGGTGATTTTCTAAACTGGATGGTTTTGTTTTTCTTCTGTGTGATTTCACATGTACCTAGCCAGATCAGTATTATTGGGTGATCCAAGTCTTTCACCGTGTCTATGAGTGATTTAGTGTTTTGTGTTGTCGATCGATCCTCCTCTCTTATACAACACTTTAAATTTTTGCCCAATTGATTCTGGGATGTATTCTTTTAGACCCACCCCTTTGCTGTCCGTGAACAAGATAGTGTCTCTTCCCAGGTGTGCTCCCCTAACCCTTTGGTATATCTTTTTCCTCTCTTTAATAATCTTCCTCACAGACATATATATAATGATTGTTACTACGACTGTATATTAGTTTAATAGACTATAGCACAAGCGGTGTAAATGAAAAATAGGTCTTCCCTATTTTTTTGTACACAAACAATAATATTGTTCAAGGCGAACGCAAACAACGAAGTATATAAATACAAAATATAATAATAGGGCTTCCCTTTAATTATATAATTTAAATATCGGAACAGATAAGCGCAAAATACAGAATATAAATGTCAAATTAACTATATGAATGTCCGACTTTCCGGCAACGTGGTTTGACCACCAAACTCTGAACGAAGGATGATATAATCTACATTTTGGTGTTGGGATGATCAAAATTTTGTGTATATGCTATATAAATGTTTGGATGATTCGTAAATGATGTTTTAGTTTATGGATGTACACTGATTACCAACAATAACCACGGATTTAAATCTGATTTCTCTTAGCTTTATCTTTCACAACTTCTAACCGGAACCGGAAGCATTCAATTTTTCCTGCTGATTTCATAGACACTTAAGTAGAATTGTCTTCATCTACCAAAATACATGTAGTAAATTGTAAAACCCGTATAAAAAGCTTACCACACTTCATCCCGGTCTACCCGTATTACAGGTATTCCCCATGATATGTATTGTTTAAAAATAGCTTCTCGTTCCGTGCATGCATGCATGAACTATAATGATAGTTCGTAGTCAGGTTGACTGCTTATAATGCAAAATACACATTAATAACAAGTTCTATAAAACGAACAATACACACTGATCGTTTCTTTAGTCCCCAATGTAAATGAAAGAAACAAAAACCATATCATACCATAAAAAGAAGAGGAGAAATTCGAACATTTCCGGATCTTTTTCTGGCCAAAAGACCCCCTGCATAGATTGCGTATGAAAAGATTAACCTCATGACTTGAAAGTCAGGCCTTAAAGCACTGCCTTTAAAAACAGTAAGAGAAAAATGGTCTAAAATTTGACCCCATCCTAACCCTCGTACTTGTGAGAACGTATATATAGGTCCATGTATTCAAAGTAAAGTATTATATTATTTTGATTATGAAATATTGTGATTAGAAACGGTTGCTTTTTTCAATCGATCTTCAAACCCTTTTCCTTGAGTCTTGGTGCTAAAACCGAAATATTGATTTATTAGTGTTCAACCAGAGAACGTAACTTTCAGCACTATTGTTCATTTCGTGGTGATCAAACTGTAATGGTGGAGAAAGCCGGAATGCCAAGAGAAAACCTACGATTTTTGACGTGAAAACTGATAATCATATTCAATTAATATACTAAACCCCTAACGGGAAGAATTAAGATTAAGAAACAAAAAAAATCGCGTGCATGTGTTTTAAGTTAATATTATATATATAATTAATTATATATATATATATTTTTCCAACTTATAATCAAAAGTGCAGTAATTGTAATAGAAATTTCAACAATTTAAAAATATGTTAAAGAATTTTAAGGCTTAAAAATATATGGATATGTTTGTTGGTATCCCATTCTCTTCGAAGCTATATGTAATGATAAATCTGTTCATGCTTTATATCCAGTGGCGTAACTTGACTCTTATACCTCGATTGTTAGTGAGTCGAAGGAGGAAACGGCATCAGTGCTGACTGAAGATACTACGGGTGGGGGTTGGGGGAAGGGGGGTTAATAGTTTTATAAATTGACCATAAACCCACTTATTCATGGTATGGTATCAATATTTCTGACCTGACACTACGTACTTTTTATTGCTTAATTCTTTAGAATTGAATATGCAATGTTTCGGGTTTTTTCGGGAATAATCCTAGGTAAACCCTCATCAGAGGTCGACCTTTATATATTTATTTCGTATCTAGTATCATAGATAGATGTGTGTCTGTTTCATAACAGTTTTTTTTTTCAAATTTACTACACGTGCATATAGGTCTGTGTTGTAGCTAGTCTTTTTACAGACAACAGAAACTGACCAAGTAGATCATCATCTTTGGTTAATTGTTCATATATATAATGAAAGGACTTATTGTCTTTATTCACGTAATCTAATCTATCATAACTCTACACGAGATCTAATAGAGATAGTAGTTATCAGTGCTATACTGTGGAATTCACAGTAGACTGTCGTGTATGTTTTAACACCTATTTGATAATATACAAATGTCTCCCTGTTTAACAATTGGGGAGGTTTGTGTAGATACCATGTCGGGTCTATACATGAATATAACCGGAACCATTCGATTTTCCTTTGTACGTGATCGCTTGAAAGTAAACGGCATCACGTCTTTTTACATCTGTTTCACAGTATAATGATTATATACTAAAGCCTCCCGTGGTGGGGTATTGTGAATCAAATTGATGTCTTCGGCTTAATGATTAATTATCATGTTGCCAATATTCTTATTGTTTTTTAAAACCACTATCTGGTTTGGATTTAGATAGTTTTTTTTATCTAGTTTTTTTTTGGCAATCGGATCTTTCCGAATTATATACCAAAATTTTGTTAATACCGTGTTGAGATATTCAAAAATATTTCAGTCATTTGTTTTCTAATCTTTGGTTTCTTTGGAAGTAGCTATATGCATTTATGCTAACTTAGTCTAACTGTTTCGTTAGGGTGAAATGTGCAAGACATGTATACTTTAGACCGTATATATACGATTTTCTCATTAGTACATGTTGCTATTGTTTCTAAGAATTCTCGTACCTTCCGAAGGCATGAAAACAGTGTACTATTTCAAATAGTTGTTCACTTTGTTCACTTTCTTCATTAAATTTATTAAATCCATCAATTCTCATTCTTAAGTGGAATTTAATATGATAGTTAATATAGTTAACTAATAAAAATTACGTAGTGTCAGGTCAGAAATATTGATACCATATACCTAGAATAAGTGGGTTTATGGTCAATTTATAAAACTAATTGTTTTTCTATGGAAAAAAAATGTTCCTATACAAAAAAAGAAATATTGGTATATTCTTAAAGTTTTAATTTATACACAACTGTTTATAATATTTGTTATAATACATAAGTTAACATAACAGGAATTATAGAATGCACTCAATATGTTAGCAATATGGTAAAACATACAAAGTTATTTTATGAAACAACAATTTCTTTATCAACAAGTAACTTTTTATTTTTATCTGAATCCCTGCATAGAGCATCATCATTTTTTTTTAAAGTTGAAATCAAAACAAAATGATGGTAGTTGGTTGCTGTCTATCAGTTTTGTTTTTTGTTAATTGTTTAAGCAAAAATCAAGGAATTGGTTTTCTCATATATCATTCTGTCATGTCGAGGATTATTACAGCTTCAATGCATAATGATTTTGCTATGATGCTTCTTATAATAAGTAAGCCCTTCAAACCGATTTTGCTAGTTTTTCAAACTACTGTATATCAACTAAATTTCACTAGCAATTTATTTTAGCGACTTTTGAGAGTAGAAAATTAACGCCAAATTTTAATCGCCTCAAGGTGGACTAGAAAGGGATACAAGTTTCATAATATTTAGTTAAGGCAAAATAAAGTAATAGAACGGAAACGAAACAATTATTTTTTTTCCATTACATTACTCTAGAATGGTTAAAGTGACGCCACCAAAATTCACACCTTATCTATGTTTTGTGGTAATTGACATTTGTAACATTATAACATTTGGTTGAGGCAAGCTAAAGTTAGAGAATGAAAACAAACTTTGGGACGTACGTGAACATACTGACGGACACGGGTAAAACTTTATGCCTCCTCCACTACGGCGTTGGCATAAAAAAGGGAGCTTATTTCAATAGATATAAGCAGCTCACAAAAAGTTCATAATAACTACTGAAATGTATTTGAGTTATAGTCCGAAATACTGGAAAATTCCCCCTTTTTATGAATTAAGTTACAATACTCCAAAAGTAATAATCAGAAATTATTAAAAATTGAAATGAAACTTGTGTCAATATATATGTCAGAACAATTTACAAACATTTCATAAACATTGATCAAAGCCTTTTTAAGTTATAATCAGAAACTGGAAAAACACCCATTTTTTAAGAATAAAAGCGCATAATTTGGAAATTCTAAAAAAAATTAAAATCTATAAAAATTAAAAGGAAGCTTACGTCAATAGACATAAACTATTCACTACAGTCTCATGAACATTGCTGGAAGCGTTTTTGAGTTATTTTCCTACTTGGTTGACAATGGCAACGGTATACCATAATACAACCCTGAAAACTAAACATTTATTCATTGAAGTTTGAAAATGAGGTCAAGGACAATGGAAATATGACAGATGAAATTGTTTTAATATAAGGCATCTGCATACAAGGTATGAAGTATCCAGATCTTTAACCCTCTGACATAAAACTTTGTAAAAATAATTTACGAGGTAAACCAATTGTAATGCCCATGTCTAGCATATCGTCTTATCAGGCGAAACAAAAATAGATATTCTAATAATCATCATACAAATAATTTCCAACAATAATCATTTAATTTAATGTGACTTCCTTGAAAACATATGCAAGTCTACATCTGTTGTAATTATAGTTACAATAACAATGCTGATTGGCTGGGAGACGTCACATGCTGATTGGATGGGAATGTAATTTCAGAGAAGAATGTTGTAAAAGCTTATTACAAATGTATAAACCAAAACTTTCAAGACAATAACCAAATGGTGAAAATGTCAATATGGTCAATGCACAGATATTTAATAATTATTGTAGTGCCAAAAAAACGACCTTCGATCTCTATTCAAATAAAAACAAAACATATGAAACAAATAATATACAAACAATTTTAACAGTATAATTATATATACATCTTAGAAACAATGAGATTTGATGAGGCTTCATAGTTTTCCAATTGTTGTCTTTTTTATAGTTTACATGTCCTCCAATTTGCAAAGATGTTCTTGTCATACTTTGTAATGCATCCTTTTAAGCTATTGAACATTTCTTTGACTTCTTTTTTTTACCATGCGGCTTTTGTTCTGATGTGTTCTTTGGTTCTTTTGAAATTGCTCCTTCACCTCTAACTTCTTCTGATTCTTTAAGAGTTTTTAAATCCACATTCTTTAGAACTTCCTGTAAACAACGTGCTCCTTTCCCAATGTTAACTAAAGCCTGTATAAGTACCATTATTGTAGGTTTCACTGTTTTGTCTTTTCTCCATGCGAATAATACCTCTCTGTTCTGAGCTGCTAAATCTCTTGGATTATTGCTCTGAATAGTTTCCAGGGTTCCAATTGACAACCCAATTACAGCGCCAAGTTGAAAATATACTTGACCAATTTGTGGTGCTAATTTATCTAGTATCTCATCCGTCGGTATACAATCTAGAAATTCCAAAGGAAGGTCTGAAATGTCAAAATGAATTAATACATAATTGTTGTGAATTATTGCATATCTGAAAGTAGGGAAACAACTTTTTTTCCTGTAGTTTTCAGGTAACATAAAGAGTATTAAATTTCTTCATAAAAATTTACATCATCACTCAAATGAACTGATTATAATTTGTTGTATTTTCTTCTACAAATATTCTCCACTAATTCTATAAATAGTACTTAATGTTGCCTATTTGTTCTCCTGTAATTCTATAACTAGTACTTAATGTTGCCTATTTGTTCTCCACTTATTCTATAGATAGTACTTAATGTTGCCTATTTGTTTTCCACTTATTCTATAAATAGTACTTAATGTTGCCTATTTGTTCTCCACTTATTCTATAAATAGTACTTAATGTTGCCTGTTTGTTCTCCACTAACTTTATAATAATAATAATAATAATAATAATAATAATTAAAAACCAATTGTTCAGAGAACAATTGAAGGTCTTTCCGTCAGTTAATATCTACTTTGATATTAAAATATTAAAAATCAGTCTAAAATGTCAGTTCATATGGCTTTATGATGTATAGATATGAATTTAAAGCAAAGGTCAAAATCTAGAACGTCAAATTAACCTATGACCTTGACCTCAATTTCAAGGTCACAAAATGAGGATTTCAAATCAAAAGACCCTAGTCTCTAATATGTATGGTTAATAAGTTATATCACTTTAAACATAATTTAAGATATGATAGGGGCTAAAACTCCCATTCATTGTTTACGACCCCTTTCAACTAAAATTATTTAGTTACCACATGTCGCAACTAACAATTTATACAAAATAATTTGTCGATATCTTATAAGGCCGAGAAAAAAAAGATCGATGTTTCC
Organism: Mytilus edulis; assembly: GCA_019925275.1. Lineage (NCBI taxonomy): Eukaryota > Metazoa > Mollusca > Bivalvia > Mytilida > Mytilidae > Mytilus > Mytilus edulis. The sequence continues at coordinate 116,474 of JAHUZM010000030.1, read as the reverse complement.
GGTAACCTGACCGACCCTGTTTTTTTAGCCCCGACCCTAACTTTTTTATTGGATCTTCAAAAAAAAATTAAAAAATTTTTATCAACCGACCCCGTTTTTGACACAGGCTTCTGATAGATGACATAATATTTTTTCTCTCTTGCTTCTACTTGCATAGAAAGCCAGTAAAACATTTTATTAATGTCAAAAGGTATTCCAAATAGGTTAAAATCCAAGAAATTTGCACAGCAGGTGCTTCAAAAACATTGCAAATGGCACACTTCCGGTTTTTGAAACTAATTACGGATCCAGACTTGGAAAAACCATGATAATTTTCCGGATTTCATTTACAATGTCAAAAAAAAAAAAAAAATCCGACCTACCGACCCTATTTTTCAAAATGATGTTACCGGAAATACATATCTTTTTTTTTTAGGCCTAAGGTTAATGAAAATCAGTGAAAATAAGACAAATTCAAAAATTAGAATATGACCTTGACCTTTGACCTTGACCTAATTTTCATTTTTTTGAACCAAGGACCTCAAATCAAGAGATCCTAGGTCTCTATCACTTATGGTGTTCCAGTTTAAAATACATTTCAAAATTTCAAATACAAAAAGGGAAATAACTCTCATATGGAGCGTTCATATTGCTTCGGTCGAAATTGGACAAATCATGCATATTTGCATGTTATGACACACAGTTTGAACATAAATTCACAAAAGGTAAAGAAATAGAATAAAACTAAGGCCGTGTTCACACCAAAAACCCTGTACAGTAAATTTGTTTACAATTAGTTTAATGTACTTGACATTGATTTCACATTTAATTTGTTCACATCTATGCACCTTGTTTAATTACCTGTACATAAGATTTGTTCACACTTGTAAACTCTATGTCTAGCAGTAAGGAAACGACCATTTGACTTCAAATCAGGGGGGGGGGGGGGGGGGGGGGGGGTAATCGATGGAAATATACCGAACCCCAAATGGATAAAAAAAAGAAGGTCCTACAGATGATACAAAAATATTCTAAATCAAGAGTTTCCCCATATATTATATTACTAAATGTAAAAAAAAATTGATTGCCAGCATCGAAAAAAAACCCGGATTAAACGTTTGCACGGAAAAATTTCTGGTTCAGATAAATTAACAAAATACCCCCCCCCCCTTTTTTTTAAAAGTTAAGTGGTTCTTCTTTATAAAAGTCATTTTGATGATTTGCAGTTGTTTAAAAATAATAAAGATGTCTCGATTAAGCATTAGAAAACGTAGGCTGCAGCAGCGTGCTTACAGGCGAAGAATATATATTTTTATTCTCATAAAGCCTATGCATTACATCGGTACAGAGATTGAAGGAATGATATATTAGGGATCACTATATTCCTGTCTTTTCTGTTTGTTTCAAATGGTATTTCTTCTCCAAGGAGTATTTGGCAAAGGGAGGGGGTAACGTTTTTTTTTTTTTAGTTTTAATGGTAATTTAACAGATCCGAGATACATGTACTAGACAAACAATACATTTACCTCACACGTTTTAAGTAATGCATTTATGAGTGAATCGTTGTTTGTGTAAGACCAGTGGCAAACATTTCTGTGCAAGTTAAGTCGATTCGGAAAGACCTTAATTTTCAAATGAATTATGTGATCGGCAATGATGCTGCTTTGGGTCTTGATAAGGGCTTAATGAAGCTATGTTAAGTTAAACAAGAGTGCACACACTGAAATGTCTCGCCTTTTATACTAATCATTGATATTATGTTGATAGTCCTAAGTATAAAGTTAAGCTTTATAACAACTGTCACATAAACTTAACATTAACCAAGATAACTAACAAAGACCAATGAACCTTGAAAATGAGGTCAAGGTCAGATGAACCATGCCAGGCAGACATGTACAGCTAGCAATGCTTCTATACAACATATATAGTTGACCTATTACTTATAGTTTAAGAAAAATAGACCAAAACACAAAAACTTAACACAGTGCAATGAACCGTGAAAATGAGGTCACGGTCAAATAAAACCTGCGCGACTGACATAAAGATCATAAAATATTTCCATACACCAAATATAGTTGACCTATAGCATATAGTATTAGATAAAAAGACCAAAACTCAAAAACTTAACATTGACCACTGAACCATGAAAATGAGGTCAAGGTCACATGACATCTGCCCGCTAGACATGTACACCTTACAATCATTCCATACAACAAATATAGTAGACCTATTGCATATAGTATGAGAAAAACAGACCAAAACACAAAAATTTAACTATAACCACTGAACCATGAAAATGAGGTCAAGGTCAGATGACACCTGCCAGTTGGACATGTACACCTTACAGTTCTTCCATACACTGAATATACTACCCCTATTGCTTATAGTATATATCTGAGATATGTACTTGACCACCAAAACTTAACCTTGTTCACTGATCCATGAAATGAGGTCGAGGTCAAGTGAAAACTGTCTGACAGACATGAGGACCTTGCAAGGTACGCACATATAAAATATAGTTATCCTATTACTTATAATAAGAGAGAATTCAACATTACAAAAAATTTGAACTTTTTTTTCAAGTGGTCACTGAACCATTAAAATGAGGTCAAGGACATTGGACATGTGACTGACGGAAACTTCGTAACATGAGGCATCTATATACAAAGTATGAAGCATCCAGGTCTTCCACCTTCTAAAATGTAAAGCTTTTAAGAAGTTAGCTAACACCGCCGCCGCCGTAGCACGCCGCCGGATCACTATCCCAATGTCGAGCTTTCTGCAACAAAAGTTGCAGGCTCGACAAAAAAAACAAATAAAAATATCAAGTTTAGACAAATATTTCTGTAAAGAACTTTATTAATAATTGTTATAAATATCAATTTTATTCAAAAATTGTTTCTTCCTTAAATATACACGGTGAAACTAATGTTTTAAATGCCTAGTTTTGTGTACACTTAATCTACACAAGGCCTACATTGAGTATCCACTGCATGTAGACAAAACATGTTTTACACTACATGTTAACATTGAATTTTATCAATGGGAGCGTAATTTTGTTTAGTTTACGTGTGAGTTACACTTACACAACACCGAGTTTATGTCAATGTGAACACGACCTAAAACTGTCAGTCATTATTATACACCTACAATGAAATCAATATGATTATCTAAAAGGCAAAGGGGAAACAAACGTCTTATCAACTGATTTCAGAAGGACAGCCTGACTAAGAACACTATATTCCTAGAGGTCAATGAGGTTTTTTGTGATAAAAAAAAATATTATGTTGACACGATAAAACCATTTTATAACTTAAAACAGTCGTTAGAAGTAACTTCTTGTTACATTTTGTATAATACTTTGAAGAGTACTTCTATCTCTCTCCATTATCATCACATACACTAAGTCATAACATGTCAACAAGACAAGCAATATATCATTATATCTAGGGGTAAAGGAGTACACCCTCAGCAATGTGTAAAAAATGAATCTGTACTATGTTAACTATCATTATAACATACCTGTCTCTGCTCTTCTTTCTCTTCTTACCTACAAAAACAAATATAATAATGAAAAACATACACCACATAGATATAAAATAAAAGGAGAATGTGTCCATGGGACTAGATGCCCCGACTTGTAAATATATTCAAGAGTCAATATACTAATGCAAATTTTTGTGAAATTAAACTTTTGATCAATACATTCAACAATCAGAGTGTGGACAAAAGAAATCTTTACAGTTATAACATAACTCATGAACAGCCACAGTTTTTGGTGGGGTTCCTGTTGCCCAGTTTTCTATGTTGTGTTTCGTTGACTTTTGTTTGTCTTTTTTCATTTTTTACCATGGCGTTGCCAGTTTATTTTAGAGTTTGAATGTTCCTTTGGTATCTGTCTCTGCTCTTGTATGCAACACGTCTTCTGAAAGAGGCAACTAATTGTGCAAAGTTTCATTATTCACCTCCAGGAGGTAAGTTAATTCATCTTTATACCATGATAAGATAAGAACATGTGCTTGCCGTAGAGACAACTTTCAAGAGACAAAATGATGTAAATGTAAGCACCTATAGGTCAATGTATGAGCAAAATATATGGCAGAGCAAGCTTGACCTTAACTGTACACACTATAAACTGATCAGAGTGAAGAGTTTGAAAAGACCAAACCTAATAGTCAACCAGTAAGGTCGAGCTCAGATGTTACTTGACAAGACTCAACACAATCTTGACAGTATTCAACTGTATATAACTGTACGTGACTTTGGTCTAAATTTACTTAATACGTCTGATTGGGTACTTGATAATCTTGGTATAATCTGAATCTGGACAAATGCTGGACCAGTTTTGACCAATGTTCGATCAGTATCAACCAGTCTAGACTTAGACTGGACCAGTCTTGACTATAAATTTAGTTTTACAGTTTTTTACTCTGTCTGTTCCAGGAACAAGTGAATGAAATTTTTAAAGGTGACTATCTGAATTTAGTCAAACTGAAAATCTAGCTTTTTGACATACTACTAGTATCTAAATTTAATTTGACAGCAATAAACCAAACTACCAAATCACATGGTATTTTGTAAGATCGATATATTATGGAGATTGCTGTATAATAATAAGAAAACCCAACTTGATTTAAAAATTATAGAAATTTTTAAAGGTGACTATCTGAATTTAGTCTGAACTGAAAATTCTTGGTTTTTTTTAGTTTTTTTTTTAGATATTAATCAAATCCTATTAAAATAAATAACATGACATTTTTTAAGTTCAATATATAATTGAGATAGATTTAGAATTTTATGAAAATCTAAGTAAATTTGAAAAAGCGGTGACTATTATCCTAGCAATTTAATGCCCCAGGACAAAGTAATAGAAATTTGTATCTGAATTTAGTCCGATCTGAAAATTTTGACTTTTTTCCCTTTCTAATCAAATTGTTAAATTTGACAGCAATAAACAAACTACAAAAAACCTAGCATTTGTAATAAATCAAATCCTTAAATTGGACAGCATTAAACAAACTACCAAAAAACCTAGCATTTGTAAGATCAATATGTAATTGAGATAGCTATACAGTTTTATTAAAATTCAAGTTGATTTGAAACCAGATGCTCCGCAGGGCGCAGCTTTGTACGACCGCAGAGGTTGAACCCTGAACGGTTGGGGCAAGTATGGACACAACATTCAAGCTGGATTCAGCTCTAAATTTGGATTGTGATTAAATAGTTGACACAGCATAGGTTTCTGACACATAATGAATGTGGTCTAATAAACTTAAAATTTGTTTTTTGCCTTTGAGCAATTCACTTTGCTGTTGAATATTAATCCTCTCAAAAAAATGTTTGAAGAAATTTTCTTTTTATTTATGAAATCTGAAATGAGAAAAATTGAACCCCCCCCCCCCCCCCCAATTTTTTTTTTACATCCCCTTTCCCTTATTCCAAAACTAATCTCAATTCAAATTTCTAATGGAGTTTGCAACAATAACTACTCATTTAAATACATAAAAAAATATCAAAATGTAAAAAAAGTGCGTGCTATCACTGAATGGTAAAGATTGTTTTAATTTATCAGTTGGTAGTAAAAGTGAATATACATTGTATGTTGTTTTATACAATGATTTAAGTTGATTCAACTACTATTCTGGACAAAGAAAGATAACTCCAATTGAAAATTTCTTGCTATTGCGTAATATTATGCAATTCAATATTTCTTGCTATTGCGAAATATTGTGCAATTGAAAATACTTGCTATTGCACAATACTGTGCAATTGAAGATTTCTTGCTATTGCGCAATACTGTGCAATTGAATATTTCTTGCTATTGCACAATACTGTGCAATTGAACATTTTTTGCTATTGCTGAATACTGTGCAATTGAAAATTTCTTGCTATTGCACAATACTTAATATAATAATTTTGGATCCTGATTTGGACCAACTTGAAAACTGGGCCCATAATAAAAAATCTAAGTACATGTTTAGATTCAGCATATCAAAGAAGCCCAAGAATTCAATTTTTGTTAAAATCAAACTTAGTTTAATTTTGGACCCTTTGGACTTTAATGTAGTCCAATTTGAAAACAGGACCAGAAATTAAGAATCTACATACACAGTTAGATTTGGCAAATCAAAGAACCCCAATTATTAAATTTTTGATGAAATCAAACAAAGTTTAAGTTTAGACCCCAATTTGGACCAGTTTGAAAACTGGGCCAATAATAAAAATTTGTAAGGGTTCCGCGGAACCCAGTGTCTCGCCTACTTTTGCCGTAAATCGCAGGCTCAACAAAAATTAGGAAAAAAATCAATAAAAATATTCCTCTTGATACTATCTTATGATTGTAAGAAGCTTCTGTCCAATTAAGTTTGGTAAAAATCGAGGATAGTTAATGAATCTAATAAATGTTTTTGAAAACTTTAACTGCAGACTGTATGTAATGTTAACTGGAAGAAAATCTAAGTCCATTTAAAAGTAAAATACAGAAAAAATGGATTTATCTTTTTACAAAATTTACTTCTGGATACTATCTTATGATCATAAATAAGCTTCTGTCCAAGTTTGGTACAAACCCAGGATAGTTTAAGAAAGTTATTAAAATTTTAAAAACTTTAACCACAGAGTGAATGTTATGTTTCCCCGCAGAAAAAACCAAGTCCATTTATAAGTAAAATACGGAAAAAATGGAATTTTATTTTTACAAAATTTACTTCTGGATACTATCTTATGATCATAAACAAGCTTCTGTCCAAGTTTGGTAGAAATCCAGTATAGTTTAAGAAAGTTATTAAAATTTCAAAAACTTTAACCACAGAGTGAATATTTGTGGACGCCGCCGACGACGACGGAATGTAGGATCGCTTAGTCTCGCTTTTTCGACTAAAGTCGAAGGCTCGACAAAAAATCTAAGTACATTTTTAGAATCAGCATATTAAAGAACCCAAAGGATTCAATTTTTGTTAAAATCAAACTAAGTTTAATTTTGGACCATTTGGACCTTAATGTAGACCAATTTGAAAATGGGACTAAAAATTAAGAATCTACATATTACACAGTTAGATTTGGTATATCAAAGAACCCAAATTATTCAATTTTTGATGAAATCAAACAAAGTTTAATATTGGACCCTTTGGGCCCCTTATTCCTAAACTGTTGGGACCAAAACTTCCAAAATCAATCCCAACCTTCCTTTTATGGTCATAAACCTTGTGTTTAAATTTCATAGATTTCTATTTACTTCTACTAAAGTTATGGTGCGAAAACCAAGAAAAATGCTTATTTGGGCCCCTTTTTGGCCCCTAATTCCTAAACTATTGGGATCTCAACTCCCAAAATCAATCCCAACCTTCCTTTTGTGGTCATAAACCTTGTGTCAAAATTTCATAGATTTTTATTTACTTAAACTAAAGTTATAGTGCGAAAACCAAGAAAATGCTTATTTGGGCCCTTTTTGGCCCCTAATTCCTAAACTGTTGGGACCACAACTTCCAAAATCTATCCATACCTTCCTTTTATGGTCATAAACCTTGTGTTTAAATTTCATACATTTCTATTTACTTAAACTAAAGTTATAGTGCGAAAACCAAAATATTTGGATGACGATGACACTGACGCCAACGTGATACCAATATACGACCAAACATTTTTCAATTTTTGCGGACATATAAAAATGTGAACTGAAAGTATTAACTTCTTTTTACCTAAATCGTTTAATTCTAAGGCAATAAACTAAACTAACAAATAACCTGACATTTTGTAAGATCAATGTATAATTGAGATAACTGTGCAGTTTTATGAAATTTCAAAATGTTATAGAAATTTTTAAAGGTAAATATCTGAAATTTAGTCCGAACTGAAAATTCTAGCTTTTATATACCCCATTTATGGGTATTATGTATTCTGATCTGTGCGTCCGTTCGTTAGTACGTCTGTTCGTCCGTCTGTCCTGCTTCAGGTTAAAGTTTTTGGTCGAGGTAGTTTTTGATTAAGTTGAAGTCCAATCAACTTCAACCTTAGTACACATGTTCCCTAATGATATGATCTTTCTAATTTTAATGCCAAATTATAGGTTTTACCCCATTTTAACAGTCCACTGAACATAGAAAATGATAGTGCATATGGGGCATCCATGTACTAGGGAAACATTCTTGTTTCATTTATTTTAAAATCTACTTGAATTTTTTAAAATAAGCCTTTAAAGGTAAATATCTGACTTAAGTTTGAACTGAAAATTCTAGCTTTTTTTCACCTATTTCAAAATCTGCTTGAATTTTTTAAAATAAGCCGTAAGCTACATTTTATCCCAATATTTTTATTTTTAGCATCATGCAGTGGCCATGATTTGTGATGGACCAAAGCCTTATATACAATATTCAAACTAGATTTCCTAAGAAGCATCCAGGTAAAGTTTTATAATATTTACAGTGGATATAATATTTTACAAAACTTCATAGTAAAAGTGGCACAGTTTTAGCCACAAAGCGAGTTCCTATGGGAAATTGCATTGTTTATATTTACAGAAATGCAACCTGAAAATATTGCTCTACAAACTTTTCTCTGCTGAATTGCCCATATTTATGCATCAATGTGAAGTTAATAGTAAGAATGATATCAGTTTGTATACATTTAGTGGTGAAGTTAAAATCATCCCTTCATAAATTTTACGGACGCCATCACGAGTTGCTTGACCGTTATGCAATATCAGTTTTACTAATGACAAGGGATATATATATATATATATATATGTTCCAATTGTCGTTTCTACAATCCGTCCCATTTTCCCAGAATGTGACCTACCTATTTACACTTATCACGGGGTTTGTACTAACACGAGCAACACAATGGATGACACATGTGGAGCAGGATCTGCTTACCCTTCCTCTTGCTCAGTCTTTACTTTTCTATGTTGTGTTTAATGTACTGTTGTTTGTATGTTGGTCTTTTTCTTTTTTTAGCCATAGGTACTCGTTTTATTTTCGACTTGTGAGTTTGAATGTCCCTTTGATATATTTTGTTTCTTTCTAAGTGGCTCACCTATATATATTCAGGCGAGAATAGTTCCATTCTTACATAAAGATAAATGTACATGTCATATGAAGAGAACAGGACTAGACAGACATGGGCTACATTTGTAATTTACTATATCCCAATGTAACTATATATATCTAAAGGAGAAAATGCTATCATGCAGGACACAAAGGGGAAAACATATCTTGATATTTAAATAATACAAACTCACTTGGCACAAAAAATGTGTTGATATATCCATTTTTGTCAGAGCTTCTGCCAAGGCTTTGAAATTGCTTTGATCTTTTACCTCTTTCCATTTTGATAATACCAAATACTTCGCAACCTCTATATCATTTGGATAGTTGTGTGTGATACTATCCCATTTCTTCGACATTTCTAGATATGACACTAATTCATGCATTTGGTTTGATACACAGTTGGTTGAAAAACGCAACAATTCAATATCACTTGGTATCTGGCTTAAAGCATCATCGCTTAAACCTGAAAAAAACATTGATATAACAATTAAACATGTTAAATCTTCCTTGTAGTTAAATGTTTACTTTAGGTAGTATCTTTCAAGGAATTCCATATGTTCAGTTACAATATTTTTAAAAGTAAATACAAAGCAAGAATTGGGCTGAACAAATATAAGAGCCAATAGGTTGTGTCTACTCCAAATGTAAAAGTGATCAAACGATGTACGGCGTAACCGAAATGATGAGAAAAGTATTGATGGACCTTTGGGCAAATGAAAGGGAAACAAGTTGTCATAGGGGCAAATCAAAACCATAGATCGAAGAAGAACAGGTAACATCATGTCTATCAAATGCTTAAATGATGTCGCTCACCTTGGGCTTGGTATGTGTAGAAAATAAAAGGATATAAAGTATGTGCATATTCAACAACAAACTCATCATAAATACCAGGATTGAAATTTTATATTTGCGCCAGACGCACATTTCGTCTACAAATTAAAAGACTCATCAGTGACGCTCGAATAAAAAAATGTTAAAAAGGCCAAATAAAGTACGAAATTGACAAAGGACACTCTCCAACATTGTAGACGAAAATAGAATTCATGACAAAGATCTCTGTTTTGTTGATCATTCACATAACTAGTCACTGGCTCAGACATACTTTATATATATATAAACAAGTCTAAATTGAAAACATTGTTCAATAACCTATGATTACGTTGGATAAAAACCGCAATTTTAATACGTGTGCATGTAAAACAAATTTCGTTGTAGAAGGGTCTAAATACAGCACGAACAACATTTTCCAAAAGACCAAAAAAACGGTGAAAAAAGTATATTTAAACAATACGCATTTGACTAACAGGCCCGAACAACTGATGTTCTTTAACTCTGCTGACTGCCATTGGCGATTGCCAAATAAAATTGATCACGAAATGTAACAAAATGGATCTTAATATCAAGTTAATACTAAACAAACCAGATGCTCCGCAGGGCGTAGCTTTATACGACCGCAGAGGTTGAACCCTGAACGGTTGGGGCAAGTATGGACACAACATTAAAGCTGGATTCAGCTCTAAATTTGGATTGTGATTAAATAGTTGACACAGCATAGGTTTCTGACACAGAATGAATGTGTTCTAATGAACTTAAAATTTTTGTTTTCTCTTAGAGCAATTCACTATGCTGTTGAATATTAATCCTCTCAAAAAAATGTTTGAAGAAATTTTCTTTTTTATTTATGAAATTTCAAATGAGAAAAATTGAACCCAATTTTTTTAATCACATCCCCCTTTCCCTTATTCCAAAACTAATCTCAGTTAAAATTTCTAATGGAGTTTGCAACAATAACTACTCATTTAAATACATCATAAAATATTAAGATGTAAAAAAACTGCTTGTTATCACTGAATGGTAAAGATTATTTTAATTTATCAGTTGGTAGTAAAAAGTGAATATACATTGTATATAACAAAGATTTAAGTTGATTCTGGACAAAGAAAGATAACTCCAATTAAAAAAAAATCTTGCTATTGCACAATATTTTGCAATTAGATATTTCTTGCTTACTATTCTGGACAAAGAAAGATAACTCTAATTAAAAAAAAATTTGCTATTTCACAATATTGTGCAATTAGATATTTCTTGCCATTGCGCAATACTGTGCAATTGAAAAGACTTGCTATTGCACAATACTTAATATAATAATTTTAGATCCTGATTTGGACCAACCTGAAAACTGGGCCCATAATAAAAAATCTAAGTACATTTTTGGATTCAGCATATCAAAGAACCCCAAGATTTCAATTTTTGTTAAAATCAGACTAAGTTTAATTTTGGACCCTTTGGACTTTAGTGTAGACCAATTTGAAAACAGGACCAAAAATGAAGAATCTACATACACAGTTAGATTTGGTATATCAAAGAACCCCATTTATTCAATTTTTGATGAAATCAAACAAAGTTTAATTTTGGACCCCGATTTGGACCAACTTGAAAACTGGGCCAATAATCAAGAATCTAAGTACATTTTTAGATTCAGCATATCAAAGAACCTAACTGATTCATTTTTTGTCAAAATCAAACTAAGTTTAATTTTGGACCCTTTGGACCTTAATGTAGACCAATTTGAAAACGGGACCAAAAGTTAAGAATCTACATACACAGTCATGACAGTTAGATTCGGCATATCAAAGAACCCCAATTTTGATGAAATCAAACAAAGTTTAATTTTGGACCCTTTGGGCCCCTTATTATGTTGGGACCAAAACTCCCAAAATCAATACCAACCTTCCTTTTATGGTCATAAACCTTGTGTTTAAATTTCTTAGATTTCTATTTACTTATACTAACGTTATGGTGCGAAAACCAAGAAAAATGCTTATTTGGGTCCCTTTTTGGCCCTAATTCCTAAACTGTTCGGACCTAAACTCCCAAAATCAATACCAACCTTCCTTGTGTAGTCATTAACATTGTGTTTAAATTTCATTGATTTCTATTTACTTAAACTAAAGTTATTGTGCGAAAACCAAGAATAATGCTTATTTGGGCCCTTTTTTGGCCCCTAATTCCTAAACTGTTGAAACCAAAACTCCCAAAATCAATCCCAACCGTTCTTTTGTGGTCATAAACCTTGTGTCAAAATTTCATAGATTTCTATTAACTTAAACTAAAGTTATAGTGCGAAAACCAAGAAAATGCTTATTTGGGCCCTTTTTGGCCCCTAATTCCTAAAATGTTGGGACCAAAACTGAGAAAACTCCCAAAATCAATACCAACCTTCCTTTTGTGGTCATAAACCTTGTGTTAAAATTTCATAGATTTCCATTCACTTTTACTAAAGTTAGAGTGCGAAAACTAAAAGTATTCGGACGACGACGACGACGCCAACGTGATAGCAATATACGACGAAAAATTTTTCAAATTTTGCGGTCGTATAAAAAACAATAAATTTGTGGCCTAGATGATATGCCACAAACACAAGGTGTCAATATTTTTTTGTACACCAGACCAGATATATATTGCTTTTTGGTTGTTTTTAAACATTTTCATAAATATCAGGTAAATTCAGAAATTCAGAAATGTAGGTGTTGTACATGCTATAGGTGTAGATCACTAAATTATCGGTAATGCAATTGTCCAAATATTTTCAATGAGAACTACTCCTTTAATCAAATTTTTCAAAGGCCTTGCTGATATCAACCTTTAATGTAAAGTTATAATATGAAACTTAATGTATGGGAGAGAGTACTAGTGCTTACAATGCAATTAGCCAAATAATTAACTTTATCTAAGCTTGAGCTAGCAACATAAATCCTTTGAAAAAATAATTTATCGCCTGCATTGATTTTTAAATCTCGTACAATTCTTTCCTGATATGAAACTTTTATATAAATTTTATAAATATCTGAGAATTAAAGCTTCCCAGAGCTTACAATGCATTTTCAATTTAACAAAAAAATCCTTGCATCCATTTTTTAAAATTAGTATATCAATACTGATTTTTAAACCTCAGCATGATATTACTTATATATAAATTTTATTAAAAAAAAGAGTTATATGCTGATCAGTCTCTTCTATCCATGTCATGAAAAACATGATTAAATAGAAAGATTTCACATTCGGTCGAGTTTCATGGCTAAAACATTTTACATGATTGATGGTCTAGAATTTGGTGATGTCTTACGATTAGATAAGAGTGATCCAGAGTCAATTACCATCTGCTAGTATGTGATGTCTAATGACTTGATATAACTTATCAACATATTTTAAAGGAGTAACAAGAGGGGATCACATGTGGAGCAGAATCTTATTACCCTTCCAGAGCACCTTTGATCACCACCAGTTTTTAGTGGGGTTCTCGTTCCTATGTCTTTGGTTTTCTATGTTGTGTTTTGTGTGCTGTTTTTGTTTGTATTTTTCTTTCTACCCATGGCTTTGTCAGTTTATTTTCTACTTATAAGTTTGAATGTCCCTTTGGAATCCTTCGGCTCTCTTTTAAAGATATTACAGTGCATTTTTTTCATATAGTTTCATTTCATAACTTCTTTCAAAAATAATTGATCATCACTGTTTTTATTAGTGATGACCATGACATGACCTTTATTGTCTTGACACTCCACTTTGTCAATTGTTAATCCACTAGAAGAAAATCATCACATTTTTTTATTAACATTCACAATTTCACATGTTGACACAGATTTTGAATCCACACAACTTACCTGGACAATTCTGCTCACACTCTTCCTTCTTCTGTAAAAATAGTAGAATATATAATACTAATTGCTTGAATAAAACATATAAGGCAGAAATCAAGAATATTATAAACACGATAATAGACTACATTTTACAAACAGACAAGTCCATTTAACACTAACAGAAAACTAATAGAGAAAGTGATTACACAATAAGATCGATCTTAAAGATAAATTGTGTGAAATTACTTGGTTCTAAATAGGAATTTTAGCATTTTGACCTAAATTATATATTTTATGTTAAAAATCTAATTGTTTTGTATATCTCGATATAATATTCAAATTCCTCAAGTCAAGAAGGAATGAAACTTTCTTTTACCCCATGATATAAATAGACATTCAATAGCAGGTGCCTCAATTAAATGTACACTAAGTGACATCGACATTTTCCCATTTTTACGTTTACCGCCATCAGCCTGTAAATGTCATGGTGGGTCACATATAACAACCAACATGTTTCAAATCTTTGCACTGCATGTTTTCTTTAGTATATTATATTTAAGGAGCTTTGATTATATTTTTGAAATATTCGTCCAACATCAATAAAATACCAAGGATGTAGACACAGTAGGCTTCATTTGAAAAGGTGATATGCTAACATGGCAAATCATGTAAGGAGCTATAGCTAATGTTTAAAAATATTCCTATTCTTATACAAAAAGAGGGACGAAAGATACCAAAGGGACAGTCAAACTCATAAATCTAAAACAAACTGACAACGCCATGGCTAAAAATAAAAAAGACAAACAGAAAAACAATAGTACACACGACACAACATAGAAAACTAAAGATAAACAACACGAACCCCACCAAAAACTAGGGGTGATCTCAGGTGCTCCGGAAGGGTAAGCAGATCCTGCTCCACATGTGGCACCCGTCGTGTTGCTTAAGTGATTACAAATCCGGTAAATAGTCTAATTCGGTAGGTCATATTCGGGAGGTCATATTTATACAAGATGATAAGAGAACTAAATTTGAAAATTTCAACATAATATATCTGCACATTAATTTAAAAGATTGGATTATTTACCAATATATACAAATTAATATCCTAATCTGACTCTATAGCTGGGTAGTTATTTATCTATGCTAACTCAGTTATCTACAGTACTTAAGTCTCATGTGAACAGGGTCTTACAGAAAGTTTTGAACTGTATCAGATCTACGCATACATGATAAAGGCTGTGTACACATTCAATGTGGCCGAACAACACTGATAATTAACGTGTGCACTACACTACACATGATTAATGTATTGTTTGGTCACTACTTGAATATTTATGTATTTCTGAATCATTTGATTAGTTATTCTAAAAATAGTAGATGTGTTTTGTTAAATATTCCTAAATAAACTTTCTATACAGATACATGTCTCACCTGTATTTTATGTTAATAACACAATGCTGATGTTGAAATTAAAAAGCTATGTCTCAATATCTAATTTTTCACTGAACAGCATTCAGAGTCAATGAACCATGACCGGGGGGTGCCCAACCCAGGATACCGTTGAAAGTTCCATCTATATGTCCCCATTCAAATGCATTGATTGTCAAAAAAGGGGGTCCAACCTCCGGACACCTCCCTCCTAGGTGTCCAACAGTTGATTTTTATCAATTGGAACAAAGTAAAGTTCAGTTTACGCATTTAGGATACCAACACCGCTACAATTGAAGCTCAATGTGAACCTTATCTTAAATACACAAACCTAACTAATGCTGTTCAGTCTTCTAAACATTATCTTTTGCGTATAAATAGTAAGCAGTCAACTACTATACATTTTATACATCTGGCCAAAAAGGGATCTCCATGGCCTGTTAAACAATGGCGGCCTTCCATCGTTAAAATATCATGCACCATCGTCAAAACATGCCCGCCATCATTAAATTATCTTCCGCCATCGTCAAATGAAACCCGCATTGTAAAAAATTGTTTTCGTTTTTCTAGCAGCCGCCATTTTTGTTAGCAATTATAATCAATTAACCCTTAGGTTATTGTATTATAATCCAAAGGGTCCCCCTTGATTACAGTTTTAATGCCCTGACGTATATCCGGCCAAAGATCACTAATCACTTGTACAGGTAGATCGACACACCTTGCATGAGAACAAGATAGATGACTGATTGCATTATTTAATAACAATTTTCAGCAAATGAAAATTTAGATTAAAAAATAAATTTTAAATCCAGTAATAAAGAAAAACTAGAGGCTCTTGTGTCGCTCACCTTGGTCTATGTGAATATTAAACAAAGGAAGCAGATGGATTCATGACAAAATTGTGTTTTGGTGATGGTGATGTGTTTGTACATCTTACTTTACTGAACATTCTTGCTGCTTACAATTATCTCTATCTATAATGAACTTGGCCCAGTAGTTTCAGTGGAAAATGTAAGTTAAAATTTACCAATTTTATGAAAATTGTTAAAAATTGACTATAAAGAACAATAACTCCTTAGGGGTCATTAGTGACCATTTCCGTCATGTTGACTTATTTGTATATCTTACTTTGCTTAACATTATTGATGTTTACAGTTAATCTCTATCTATAATAATATTCAAGATAATAACCAAAAACAGCAAAATTTCCTTAAAATTACCAATTCAGGGGCAGCAACCCAACAACGGGTTGTCCAATTCATCTCAAAATTTCAGGGCAGATAGATCTTGACCTGATAAACAATTTTACCTGATGTCAGATTTGTTCTAAAGGCTGCAGTTTCAGAGTTATAAGCCAAAATCTACATTTCACCCCTATGTTCTATTTTTAGCCATGGCGGCCATCTTGGTATGTTGGCCGGGTCAACGGACACAATTTTTAAACTAGATACCCCAATGATGATTGTGGCTAAGTTGGGTTTAATTTGGCCCAGTAGTTTCAGAGTAGAAGATTTTTGTAAAAGATAACTAAGATTTACGAAAAATAGTTAAAAATTGACAATAAAGGGCAATAACTCCTAAAGGGATCAACAGACCATTTCCGTCATGTTGACTTATTTGTAAATCTTACTTTGCCTCACATTATTGATGTTTACAGTTTATCTCTATCTATAATAATATTCAAGATAATAACCAACTAGAGGCTCTAAAGAGCCTGTGTCGCTCACCTTGGTCTATGTGAATATTAAACAATGGACACAGATGGATTCATGACAAAATTGTGTTTTGGTGATGGTAATGTGTTTGTAGATCCTACTTTACTGAACATTCTTGCTGCTTACAATTATCTCTATCTATAACAGTACTTTCTGTGGAAAATGTTATTGAAAATCTTCAAATTTTAAGAAAATTGTTAAAAATTGACTATGAAGGGCAATAACTCCTTAGGGGGTCAATTGACTATTTTGGTCATACTGACTTATTTTAAGTTCTTACTTTGCTGTACATTATTGCTGTTTACAGTTTATCTCTATCTATAATAATATTCAAGATAATAACAAAAAAACAGCAAAATTTCCTCAAAATTACCAATTCAGGGGCAGCAACCGAACAACCGATTATCTGATTCATCTGAAAATTCCAGGGCAGATAGATCGTGACTTGATCAACAATTTTACATCCTGTCAGATTTGCTCTTAATGCTTTGGTTTTTGAGTTATAAGCCAAAAACTGCATTTTACCCCCATGTTCTATTTTTAGCCATGGCGGCCATCTTGGTTTGTTGGCGGAGTTACCAGACATATTTTTTTAACTAAATACCCCAATGATGATTATGGCTAAGTTTGGTTAAATTTGGTCCAGTAGTTTTAGAGGAGAAGATTTTTCTAAAAGATTACTAAGATTTACGAAAAATGGTTTAAAATTGACTATAAAGGGCAATAACTCCTAAAGTGGTCAACTGACCATTTTGGTCATGTTGACTTATTTGTAGATCTTACTTTGCTGAACATTATTGCTGTTTACAGTTTATCTTTATCTATAAAAATATTCAAGATAATAAACAAAAACAGTAAAATTTCCATAAAATTACCAATTCAGGGGCAGCTACCCAACAACGGGTTGTTTGATTCATCTGAAAATTTCAGGGCAGATAGATCTTGACCTCATGAACAAATTAACCCCATTTCAGATTTGCTCTAAATGCTTTGGTTTTTGAGTTATAAGCCAAAAACTGCATTTTACCCCTATGTTCTATGTTTAGCCATGAAGGCCATCTTGGTTGGTTGACCGGGTCACCGGACACATCTTTTAAACTAGATACCCCAATGATGATTGTGGCCAAGTCTGAAGAGCCTGTGTCGCTCACCATCTTACTTTACTGAACATCCTTCCTGCTTACAATTATCTCTATCTATAATGAACTTGGCCCAGTATTTTCAGTGG
This sequence comes from Mytilus edulis, assembly GCA_019925275.1. Lineage (NCBI taxonomy): Eukaryota > Metazoa > Mollusca > Bivalvia > Mytilida > Mytilidae > Mytilus > Mytilus edulis. The sequence goes on along the minus strand of JAHUZM010000030.1, from coordinate 98,440 downwards.
AAAATGTTAGTTAAAATTTACAAATTTTATAAAAATTGTTGAAAATTGACTATAAAGGACAACAACTCCTTAGGGGGTCAATTGACCATTTCGGTCATGTTGACTTATTTGTAAATCTTACTTTGCTGAACATTATTGCTGTTTACAGTTTATCTCTATCTATAATAATATTCAAGACAATAACCAAAAACAGCAAAATTTCCTTAAAATTACCAATTCAGGGGCAGCAACCCAACAACGGGTTGTCCGATTCATCTGAAAATTTCAGGGCAGATAGATTTTGATCTGATGAACAATTTTACAACTGTCAGATTTGCTCTAAATGCTTTGGTTTTTGAGTTATAAGCCAAAAACTGCATCTTACCCCCATGTTCTATTTTTATCCATGGCGGCCATCTTGGTTGGATGGCCGGGTCATCGGACACATTTTTTAAACTAGATACCCCAATGATGATTGTGGCCAAGTCTGGATGAATTTGGCCCAGTAGTTTCAGAGGAGAAGATTTTTGTAAAAGATTACTAAGATTAACGAAAAATGGTTAAACATTGACTAAAAAGGGCAATAACTCCTAAAGGGGTCAACTGACCATTTCGTTCATGTTGACTTATTTGTAAATCTTACTTTGCTGAACATTATTGCTGTTTACAGTTTATCTCTATCTATAATAATATTCAAGATAATAACCAAAAACAGTAAAATTTCCTTAAAATTACCAATTCAGGGGCAGAAACCTAACAACAGGTTGTCCGATTCATCTGAATATTTCAGGGCAGATATATATTGACTTGATTAACAATTTAACTCCTATTCAGATTGCCTCTAAATATTTGGTTTCAGAGTTATAAGAAAAAAACTACATTTTACCTCTGTTCTATTTTTAGCCGTGGTGGCCATCTTGGTTGGATGGCCAGGTCATCGGACACATTTTTCAAACAAGGTACCTCAAAGATGATTGTGGCCAAGTTTGAATTAATTTGGCCCAGTAGTTTCAGAGGAGAAGATTTTTGTAAAAGATAACTAAGATTTACGAAAAATGGTTAAAAATTGACTATAAAGGGCAATAACTCCTAAAGGGGTCAACTGACCATTTCGGTCATGTTGACCTATTTGTAAATCCTACTTTGCTGAACATTATTGCTGTTACAGTTTATCTTTACCTATAATAATATTCAAGATAATAACCAAAAACAGTAAAATTTCCTTAAAATTACCAATTCAGGGGCAGCAACCCAACAAAGGGTTGTCCGATTCATCTGAAAATTTCAGGGCAGATAGATTTTGAGGAGAAGATTTTTGTAAAAGATAACTAAGATTTACGAAAAATGGTTAAAAATTGACTATAAAGGGCAATAACTACTAAAGGGGTCAACTGACTATTTCGGTCATGTTGACCTATTTGTAAATCCTACTTTGATGAACATTATTGCTGTTACAGTCTATCTTTACCTATAATAATATTCAAGATAATAATCAAAAACAGTAAAATTTCCTTAAAATTACCAATTCAGGGGCAGCAACCCAATAAAAAGTTGTCCGATTCATCTGAAAATTTCAGGGCAGATAGATTTTGATCTGATGAACAATTTTACCACTGTCAGATTTGCTCTAAATGCTTTGGTTTTTGAGTTATAAGCCAAAAACTGCATTTTACCCCTATGTTCTATTTTTAGCCATGGCGGCCATCTTGGTTGGTTGACAGGGTCACCGGACACATTTTTTAAACTAGATACCCCAATGATGATTGTGGCCATGTTTGGTTTAATTTGGCCCAGTAGTTTCAGAGGAGAAGATTTTTCTAAAAGATGACTAAGATTTACGAAAAATGGTTAAAAATTGACTATAAAGGGCAATAACTCCTAAAGGAGTCAATTGACCATTTATGCCATGTTGACTTATTTGTAAATCCTACTTTGCTGAACATTATTGCTGTTCACAGTTTATCTCTATCTATAATAATATTCAAGATAATAACCAAAAACAGTAAAATTTCCTTAAAATTACCAATTCAGGGGCAGCAACCCAACAAGTTGTCCGATTCATCTGAAAATTTCAAGGCAGATAGATTTTGATCTGATGAACAATTTTACAACTGTCAGATTTGCTCTAAATGCTTTGGTTTTTGAGTTATAAGCCAAAAACTGCATCTTACCCCCATGTTCTATTTTTATCCATGGCGGCCATCTTGGTTGGTTGACCGGGTCACCGGACACATTTTTAAAACTAGATACCCCAATGATGATTGTGGCCATGTTTGGTTTAATTTGGCCCAGTAGTTTCAGAGGAGAAGATTTTTCTAAAAGATGACTAAGATTTACGAAAAATGGTTAAAAATTGACTATAAAGGGCAATAACTCCTAAAGGGGTCAATTGACCATTTCGGCCATGTTGACTTATTTGTAAATCCTACTTTGCTAAACATTATTGCTGTTCACAGTTTATCTCTATCTATAATAATATTCAAGATAATAACCAAAAACAGTAAAATTTCCTTAAAATTACCAATTCAGGGGCAGCAACCCAACAACAGGTTGTCCGATTCATCTGAATATTTCAGGGCAGATATATATTGACTTGATTAACAATTTAACTCCAGTCAGATTTCCTCTAAATGATTTGGTTTCAGAGTTATAAGCAAAAAACTACATTTTACCCCTGTTCTATTTTTAGCCGTGGTGGCCATCTTGGTAGGATGGCCAGGTCATCGGACACATTTTTCAAACAAGGTACCTAAAATATGATTGTGGCCAAGTTTGAATTAATTTGGCCCAGTAGTTTCAGAGGAGAAGATTTTTGTAAAAGATAACTAAGATTTACGAAAAATGGTTAAAAATTGACTATAAAGGGCAATAACTCCTAAAGGGGTCAACTGACCATTTCGGTCATGTTGACCTATTTGTAAATCCTACTTTGCTGAACATTATTGCTGTTACAGTTTATCTCTACCTATAATAATATTCAAGATAATAACCAAAAACAGTAAAATTTCCTTAAAATTACCAATTCAGGGGCAGCAACCCAACAAAGGGTTGTCTGATTCATCTGAAAATTTCAGGGCAGATAGATTTTGAGGAGAAGATTTTTGTAAAAGATAACTAAGATTTACGAAAAATGGTTAAAAATTGACTATAAAGGGCAATAACTCCTAAAGGGGTCAACTGACCATTTCGGTCATGTTGACCTATTTGTAAATCCTACTTTGATGAACATTATTGCTGTTACAGTCTATCTTTACCTATAATAATATTCAAGATAATAATCAAAAACAGTAAAATTTCCTTAAAATTACCAATTCAGGGGCAGCAACCCAATAACTAGAGGCTCTAAAGAGCCTGTGTCGCTCACCTTGGTCTATGTGCATATTAAACAAAGGACACAAATGGATTCATGACAAAATTCTATTTTGGTGATGGTGATGTGTTTGAAGTTCTTACTTTACTGAACGATTTTGCTTCTTACAATTATATCTATAATGAACTTTGCCCATTAGTAACAGAGAACTATATTTGGTAAAAATTTACATAAATTTACCAAATTAATGAAAATTGTAAAAAATTGACTATAAAGGACAATAACTCCTTAAGGGGTCAATTGACCATTTAGGTCATGTTGACTTATTTGTAGATCTTACTTTGCTGAACATTATTGCTGTTTACAGTTTATCGCTATCTATAATAGTATTCAAGATAACCAAAAACGGCAAAATTTCTTTAAAAATTACCAATTGGAGGGCAGCAACCCAACAACCAGTTGTCCAATTCATCTGAAAAATTCAGGGCAGATAGATATTGACTTGATTAACAATTTAACTTCTTGTCAGATTTGCTCTAGATGCTTGTGTTTCATAGTTATAAGCCAAAAACTGCATTTTACCCCTATGTTCTATTTTTAGCCGTGGCGGCCATCTTGGTTGAATGGCCAGGTCATCGGACACATTTTTCAAACTAGATACCCCAAAGATGATTGTGGCCTAGTAGTTTCAGTGGAGATTTTGTAAAAGATTACTTAGATTTATGAAAAATGGTTAAAGATTGACTATAAAGGGCAATAACTCCTAAAGGGGTCAACTGACCATTTTGGTCATGTTGACTTATTTGTAGATCTTACTTTGCTGAACATTATTGCTGTTTACAATTTATCTCTATCTATAATAATATTCAAGATAATAACCAAAAACAGCAAAATTTCCTCAAAATTACCAATTCAGGGGCAGCAACCCAACAACCGATTGACCGATTCATCTGAAAATTTCAGGGCAGATAGATCTTGACCTGATAAACATTTTTATCCCATGTCAGATTTCCTCAAAATGCTTTGGTTTTTGAGTTATAAGCCAAAAACTGCATTTTACCCCTATGTTCTATTTTTAGCGGTGGCGGCCATCTTGGTTGGTTGACCAGGTCACGCCACACATTTTTTAAACTAGATACCCCAAAGATGATTGTGGCCAAGTTTGGATTAATTTGGCCCTGTAGTTTCAGAGGAGAAGATTTTTGTAAAAGATTACTTTAATTTACGAAAAATGGTTAAAAATTGACTATAAAGGGCAATAACTCCTAAACGGGTCAACTGACCATTTTGGTCATGTTGACTTATTTGTAGATCTTACTTTGCTGAACATTATTGCTGTTTACAGTTTATCTCTATCTATAATAATATTCAAGATAATAACCAAAAACACCAAAATTTCCTCAAAATTACCAATTCAGGGGCAGCAACCCAACAACCGATTGACCGATTCATCTGAAAATTTCAGGGCAGATAGATCTTGACCTGATAAACATTTTTATCCCATGTCAGATTTCCTCAAAATGCTTTGGTTTTTGAGTTATAAGCCAAAAACTGCATTTTACCCCTTTGTTCTATTTTTAGCCGTGGCGGCCATCTTGGTTGGTTGACCAGGTCACGCCACACATTTTTTAAACTAGCTACCCCAAAGATGATTGTGGCCAAGTTTGGATTAATTTGGCCCAGTAGTTTCAGAGGAGAAGATTTTTGTAAAAGATTACTTTAATTAACGAAAAATGGTTAAAAATTGACTATAAAGGGCAATAACTCCTAAAGGGGTCAACTGACCATTTTGGTCATGTTGACTTATTTGTAGATCTTACTTTGCTGAACATTATTGCTGTTTACAGTTTATCTCTATCTATAATAATATTCAAGATAATAACCAAAAACAGCAAAATTTCCTCAAAATTACCAATTCAGGGGCAGCAACCCAACAACCGATTGACCGATTCATCTGAAAATTTCAGGGCAGATAGATCTTGACCTGATAAACATATTTACCCCATGTCAGATTTGCTCTAAATGCTTTGGTTTTTGAGTTATAAGCCAAAAACTGCATTTTACCCCTATGTTCTATTTTTAGCCGTGGCGGCCATCTTGGTTGGTTGACCGGGTCACGCCACACATTTTTTAAACTAGATACCCCAATGATGATTTTGGCCAAGTTTGGTTTGATTTGGCCCAGTAGTTTCAGAGGAGAAGATTTTTGTAAAAGTTAACGACGACGGACGACGGACGACGACGACGACGGACGCCGGACGCAAAGTGATGGGAATAGCTCACTTGGCCCTTCGGGCCAGGTGAGCTAAAAAGTTGTCCGATTCATCTGAAAATTTCAGGGCAGATAGATTTTGATCTGATGAACAATTTTACCACTGTCAGATTTGCTCTAAATGCTTTGGTTTTTGAGTTATAAGCCAAAAACTGCATTTTACCCCTATGTTCTATTTTTAGCCATGGCGGCCATCTTGGTTGGTTGACCGGGTCACCGGACACATTATTTAAACTAGATACCCCAATGATGATTGTGGCCATGTTTGGTTTAATTTGGCCCAGTAGTTTCAGAGGAGAAGATTTTTCTAAAAGATGACTAAGATTTACGAAAAATGGTTAAAAATTGACTATAAAGGGCAATAACTCCTAAAGGGGTCAATTGACCATTTCGGTCATGTTGACTTATTTGTAAATCCTACTTTGCTGAACATTATTGCTGTTCACAGTTTATCTCTATCTATAATAATATTCAAGATAATAACCAAAAACAGTAAAATTTCCTTAAAATTACCAATTCAGGGGCAGCAACCCAACAAGTTGTCCGATTCATCTGAAAATTTCAAGGCAGATAGATTTTGATCTGATGAACAATTTTACAACTGTCAGATTTGCTTTAAATGCTTTGGTTTTTGAGTTATAAGCCAAAAACTGCATCTTACCCCCATGTTCTATTTTTAGCCATGGCGGCCATCTTGGTTGGTTGACCGGGTCACCGGACACATTTTTAAAACTAGATACCAGAATGATAATTGTGGCCATGTTTGGTTTAATTTGGCCCAGTAGTTTCAGAAGAGAAGATTTTTCTAAAAGATGACTAAGATTTACGAAAAATGGTTAAAAATTGACTATAAAGGGCAATAACTCCTAAAGGGGTCAATTGACCATTTCGGTCATGTTGACTTATTTGTAAATCCTACTTTGCTGAACATTATTGCTGTTCACAGTTTATCTCTATCTATAATAATATTCAAGATAATAACCAAAAACAGTAAAATTTCCTTAAAATTACCAATTCAGGGGCAGCAACCCAACAACAGGTTGTCCGATTCATCTGAATATTTCAGGGCAGATATATATTGACTTGATTAACAATTTAACTCCTAGTCAGATTTCCTCTAAATGATTTGGTTTCAGAGTTATAAGCAAACAAGAATGCGTCCTCAGTACACGAATGCCCCACTCGCACTATCATTTTCCATGTTCAGTGGACCGTGAAATTGGGGTAAAAACTCTAATTTGGCATTAAAATTAGAAAGATCATATCATAGGGGACATGTGTACTAAGTTTGAAGTCGATTGGACTTAAACTTCATCAAAAACTACCTTGACCAAAAACTTTAACCTGAAGCGGGACAGACGGACGGACGAACGAACGGACAGACGGACGGACAGACGGACGCACAGACCAGAAAACATAATGCCCCTCTACTATCGTAGGTGGGGCATAAAAACTACATTTTACCCCTGTTCTATTTTTAGCCGTGGTGGCCATCTTGGTTGGATGGCCAGGTCATCGGACTCATTTTTCAAACAAGGTACCTCAAAGATGATTGTGGCCAAGTTTGAATTAATTTTGCCCAGTAGTTTCAGAGGAGAAGATTTTTGTAAAAGATAACTAAGATTTACGAAAAATGGTTAAAAATTGACTATAAAGGGCAATAACTCCTAAAGGGGTCAACTGACCATTTCGGTCATGTTGACCTATTTGTAAATCCTACTTTGCTGAACATTATTGCTGTTACAGTTTATCTCTACCTATAACTAGAGGCTCTAAAGAGCCTGTGTCGCTCACCTTGGTCTATGTGACTATTAAACAAAGGAAGCAGATGGATTCATGACAAAATTGTATTTTGGTGATGGTGATGTGTTTGTACATCTTACTTTACTGAACATCCTTGCAGCTTACAATTATCTCTATCTATAATGAAGTTGGCCCAGTAGTTTCAGTGGAAAATGTTAGTAAAAATTTACAAATTTTATAAAAATTGTTGAAAATTGACTATAAAGGACAATTACTCCTTAGGGGGTCAATTGACCATTTCGGTCATGTTGACTTATTTGTAAATCTTACTTTGCTGAACATTATTGCTGTTTACAGTTTATTTCTATCTATAATATTTTCAAGATAATAACCAAAAACAGTAAAATTTCCTTAAAATTACCAATTCAGGGGCAGGAACCCAACAACGGGTTGTCCGATTTATCTGAAAATTTCAGGGCAGATAGATCTTGACCTGATAAACAATTTATCCCCCTGTCAGATTTGCTCTAAAGGCTTTGGTTTTTGAGTTATAAGCCAAAAACTGCATTTTACCCCTATCTTCTATTTTTAGCCATGGCGGCCATCTTGGTTGGATGGCCGGGTCATCGGACACATTTTTTAAACTAGATACCCAAAAAATGATTGTGGATAAGTTTGGATTAATTTGGCCCAGTAGTTTCAGAGGAGAGATTTTTGTAAAAGATTACTAAGATTTACGAAAAATGGTTAAAAATTGACTATAAAGGGCAATAACTCCTATATGGGTCAACTGACCATTTCGGTCATGTTGACTTATTTGTAAATCTTACTTTGCTGAACATTATTGCTGTTTACAGTTTATTTCTATCTTTAATAATTTTCAAGATAATAACCAAAAACAGTAAAATTTACTTAAAATTACCAATTCAGGGGCAGCAACCCAACAACAGGTTGTCAGATTCATCTGAAAATTTCAGGGTAGATAGATCTTGACCTGATAAACAATTTTCTAATAGTCAATTTGCTCTTAATGCTTTGGTTTTTAAGTTATAAGCCAAAAACTGCATTTTACCCCTATGTTCTATTTTTAGCCATGGCGGCCATCTTGGTTGGTTGGCCGGGTCCCTGGACACATTTTTTAAACTAGATACCCCAAAGATAATTGTGGCCAAGTTTGGATAAATTTGGCCCAGTGGTTTCAGAGGAGAAAATTTTTGTAAAAGATTACTAATATTTACAAAAAATGGTTAAAAATTGACTATAAAGGGCAATAACTCCTATATGGGTCAACTGACCATTTCGGTCATGTTGACTTATTTGTAGATCTTACTTTGCTGAACATTATTGCTGTATACAGTTTATCTCTATCTATAATAATATTCAAGATAATAACCATATAACGGCAAAATTTCCTTAAAATTGCCAATTCAGGGGCAGCAACCCAACAACCGGTTGTCCGATTCGTCTGAAAATTTTAGGGCAGATAGATCTTGACTTAATAAACAATTTAACCCCATGTCAGATTTGCTCTAAATGCTTTGGTTTTTGAGTTATAAGCCAAAAACTGCATTTTACCCCTATGTTCTATTTTTAGCCATGGCGGCCATCTTGGTTGGTTTACCGGGTCACCGGACACATTTTTTAAACTAGATACCCCAATGATGATTGTGGCCAAGTTTGGTTAAATTTAGCCCAGTAGTTTCAGAGGAGAAGATTTTTGTAAAAGTTAACAACGATGGACGCAGGACGACGGAAGACGGACGACGCCGGACGCCAAGTGATGAGAAAAGCTCACTTGGCCCTTCGGGCCAGGTGAGCTAAAAAGTTCAAGTCGAACACGTGCTTATATTGACGACTTACGCAATCAGCATCCCCCTTTTTAAACAAGTACAAAATAAGACATTAAGCTGAACATTATTCATGCCATATAACACGAGCACAGCAATTATCGATAATATTTAATATCTTTACAAGTTCAAAAGTAAATACACAATTATTAACTATAACTTGATTATATCTGAAGAAATTTTGTATCGTAATTCAGAATTAATTCTGTAATTTACAATCAAATTTACACATCCAGTCTTCCAGTATCGAAAGATGAATGTTGCATAGTAAATATATTACTATGAAATAAGCTTTTTAAAGTCATTAAAAAAAAATCAGTTGTAAACGTTTGTCCTCCAAATCTTTTCTTCAGTGTATTACAAAACGATTACGAAACTTCTGGTATTTGATGCTGCAAATCGTCGATTCCAGTTCTGCCTTTGACAGTGAAAAAAAAAAAAAATATCCAACCGATTTTTAAGCCCTATTCAATTACCAAAATAGCAAGAATACGAAGTGGGAACCCCAAGGACAGCACATCATTCTTGACAAAGGGGGAGCAATGCAGGCTTGGCATTTGAATTGTTAAAAATGACATTAAATGAAAATATTTGTCATTCTATGCTGAAATAAATAAAATAAGCAATCAAGTTATATCAGCCTGCTCACCATTCCTTACATGGAAATTAAGCAATAAAATGTTTTCGATCACGCCACGCCATAGACGCGGGATTTTGTCATGGTGAAAGCTCCTCTATCGTTCAATTTTCATCCATGGAGATCCCTGCAGGTTTGGATACATGCAATGCATCTCGTTGAGAATTGGCCACATCTTCCTATCTTTATCATGTTTATTTAGTAATAAAATAGATTGATCATGTTGATAATCATCCTATCTTAATCATGTTTATGTTAGTAATAAAATAGACTGATCATGTTTATAATCATCCTATCTTTATCATGTTTATGTTAGTAATAAAATAGATTGATTATGTTTATAATCATCCTATCTTAATCATGTTTATGTTAGTAATAAAATAGATTGATCATGTTTATGTTAGTTATAAAATAGATTGATCATGTGTATAATTAAAACATGCTCCTAAAAAAATCTGAGTTAACAATATTGTCATTGTTATTTATCATGACATATTGTCAGTATATTTTTTTACGAGATTTTGTCATATTTTATTGCACTGATAATTTTAAACACAAAATATATACCTTATCTTGGTTCCAAACCAGCCAGTTTCCTGCATTGTGTGTTAGTTTATGTTTGTCACACATCCATTCACTGGTCTGCACAGCTTCCGTTTCACTGATGAAACATTGCATCTGAGAACATGAATATTCAATGTGAAAAGGTGATTGTTGGCTGCGTTTTGCATGGATTGTGGACTGATAGAAATCTGAAATTCTTTCCATTGTGATAACCAAGCATTCCTTAACACCTGTAGCTATATCAGGTACAATTAACCCGGAGGAGGTTTTGTGGACGATGTAAAGAAGAATCTTGTTGCCTTCAACACATACAACAATATCATGTGACTTGTCAAAAGATAAACCAATAAATCCTGAAAACAGGAGTGTTCTTCCCTTGTACTGCTTGAGGGTCCACATGCTCAGACATGCACTGATGAGACGATTTGGTAGGGCTGGTGGTATGATGGTTCCTTTGAAAAGAAATGCTAAACAAATAGCTCTCTCCGGTGTACACTCTTTGTCCATGAAGCTGGTGGTGTTTCGCTCTATAACCATGCAGGGAACAAAAAAGTTTTCCACTGGTAACCGACTTCCTGTAATTGTATCATATCTTCGCTGCTCTGCCAAGATGTCCAAATAAATAAGAATATTAAATATAAACTCTTTGTATGGCAGAATTGCACTGAAATCTTTTTGTTCCCAAATAAAATAGAGGTCCTCCCGTCTTATGGTCCCACTTTCTGACATCCGCTTGAAAGTTTCCTGCATTCTTGTTTCTTTGGGCCAAAATACTTTATCTGCAAAATATTACAAAATAAAATCTTATGAAAATAGAACAAAATGTTGTGTTAATTGCAAACAACTTGCCAACACAAAAAAAACCAAACCGATTGGTATATCAGGTAGGGTTAAACATGTTTGTAACTAATTAAAGTTCCCTTGAAATCCTACAAAAGTATTTGACCAGAGAATTATATGAGTTTTGTGAACTAGTAATTGGGTTCAAAACTTTACCTTGTCATTATATTTTACAACTTTCACATTATATTGACCAAGTGTATTAAGTTTCAACTCCATATGACCACAACTCCAAGATAAGCTACTGTCATAAGGTGTAATACCACCAAATCATGGTACGTCACATCCGGTTGCATACGAAAGTAGGCCTAAAAAAATATTCCCTTGAATTTGACAGTTGTAGAAAATGAACCCTGCATTTCAATGCACTTAAATTTTTCTGAGTCGTAAATATGTATGTTGGGTGTCTGAAAGCATCATTCTTTTTCTAATTGGTGGTCTTATAAAATATTTTGGAACGTTAAGGTTACATAGTTACCAAAGCAGGTAACCAGTAAATAACAGTGTAAAAATTGGGTTGTCTACCCTCGGCGGTGGTAACTTTCTTATATGCAATGAAATGTAGTGTGAAATTTTCACTGTATCACTGGAAAGGATTGAACTTTACACGTGCAAAGTATTTCTTTGGTTGAAATAAAGGTAAATACTGTACGATTTTTTTAAAAGTGCCAATTTAACAAAGACTAATAGGAAAAAATCAATGGTGGTATTACACCTATTTAGGTGTAATACCACCAAATCATGGTACGTCACATCCGGTTGCATACGAAAGTAGGCCTAAAAAAATATTCCCTTGAATTTGACAGTTGTAGAAAATTAACCCTGCATTTCAATGCACTTAAATTTTTCTGAGTCGTAAATATGTATGTTGGGTGTCTGAAAGCATCATTCTTTTTTTAATTGGTGGTCTTATAAAATATTTTGGAACGTTAAGGTTACATAGTTACCAAAGCAGGTAACCAGTACATAACAGTGTAAAAATTGGGTTGTCTACCCTCGGCGGTGGTTACTTTCTTATATGCAATGAAATGTAGTGTGAAATTTTCACTGTATCACTGGAAAGGATTGAACTTTACACATGCAAAGTATTTCTTTGGTTGAAATAAAGGTAAATACTGTACGATTTTTTTAAAAGTGCCAATTTAACAAAGACTAATAGGGAAAAATCAATGGTGGTATTACACCATAAGCATTTTGTATAAGTTTTCATGAAATTGTGTTGAAAAATTTGGGGACAAACGTACGGACATTGGTAAATCCTAATGACCCTAGCTGTACTATTGCAGGGGCATAGGAATGGGTTGGTTTATGTTTAATGTACAAGTTTGAAAACCAAATGGACTAATTTTAGGTTTTGATCTACGTTACTTTCGCAATAAGTGCTAAGAAATTAAGTAAAGACCCTGTAGATCATTGCATTACACATGTAACATTAATATAAATTGTAAGATGAAACAAAGATCAATTAAAAGATACATATTATCGCATAAACAGAAAGTAAGCAAATTCATTTCAGCTTTAATTGGTTTTTAACAGGATGAATAATACGAGTGAAAACCCTGGTATTGAAAAACTGTCTGCTAATTATATAATCATTCTTTAAAAAGCACTAAGAACATAACAATCATTGCTCAATATCACATATATATAACATATAAAAATATGTACTCTGACTCATTTCAAACAACGGAATTCATAAATTATTCTTTTAAACATATGTTAAAGGTCAGAGTTCCAATATTAGTTGTAATATAAATATATTTGTATCTGTCACAAACACATAAAAAGAACACTCAACTGTCAAACAAGAATGGAAAAGCTCCAACCAATAGTATTGACACAAATGAGTACATATTGAAAACACAACCTGAACTGACATAAATACCTGTCACAAAGGACTTCATGATCTCTATAATAGGTATTGACATGAATACATGTCATAAACGACCCGTCACAAAAAACACATTTCCTCAATTATTAGTATTGACATAAATATGTGTCACTAAGGACCTAGTACCTCCAAAATAAGTATTCACATACATGCCCGTCACTAAGGAACTAATTACCTCTATAATAAGTATTGACATACTTACCTGTCACTAAGGATTTCCTAATCTCCATAATAAAACTGATATAAATATCTGTCACAAAGACTTGCATAACCTCCATAATAAGTATTGACATAAATACATGTCACAAAGAATTTCATAGCATCCATAATACGTATTGACATAAATACCTGTCACAAAGACCCTCAGTACCTCCATAATAAGTATTGACATAAATACCTGTCATTAAGACCCTCAGTACCTCCATAATAAGTATTGATATAAATACCTGTCACTAAGGACCTCATAACCTTGATGGTAAGTATTGACTTAAATACCTGTCATTAAGAACCTCATTACTTCCAAAATAAGTATTGACATGAATACCTGTCACAAAGACTGGGAGTACCTCCATAATAAGTATTAATATTAATATCTTTCATTAAGACCCTCAGTACCTCAATAATAAGTATTGACATAAATATCTGTCATTAAGACCCTCAGTACCTCAATAATAAGTATTGACATAAATATCTGTCATTAAGACCCTCAGTACCTCTATAATAAGTTTTGACATAAAGACCTGTCATTAAGACCCTCAGTACCTCCATAATAAGTATTGATATAAATACCTGTCACTAAGGACCTCATAACCTCCATAGTAAGTATTGACTTAAATACCTGTCATTAAGAACCTCATTACCTCCAAAATAAGTATTGACATGAAAACCTGTCACAAAGACTGGCAGTTCCTCCATAATAAGTATTGATATGAATACCTGTCACAAAGGATCTCATAACTTCCACCATAAGAAGTGGGTTGATGATGACGTAATTTCCTAGCTGTGGAGTCTCAAAGTATACAATCTTCCCCAGTGAGTGGTTGAAATGCAGGAAATCTTTGAGTTGGTCTGGAGACAATACTGACACCTTGCTTATAGCATTTAATTCTTCAACATCCTCTAATGACAAGATTTGTTTTCCTTCGGCCACCAGTTCTGCAATCTCAAGCTCAAGGGGGACACATGCATTTGGCATTTGTTCGCCCCAGCATGGATGTTCAAACGTAAGATCTGTAATGGTCTTTTTGAGGACTTCAATTTCTGGGTCTGTTTTATCCCTTGCATTAACAAATATCCGTTGTGTAAGGATTAGGTGGTTTCTTCCCTCATGATCCTTGAACAACTCCTCTACTCCATTGTACAACTGTTCACGCTTGGACTCAACATCCTCCTGAAAGGTGATAATTAAAGACATTATCTATGATCTTTTAAAAATGATTTTTTTCCTAAAATGAATGGTCATAGTAAACATTAAAGAACATTACAAAACAGTTCATGCTTTTTATTTACTAAAAAGATTTAATACACACCAATAGTTATGTATTTTGAAGTGTTATGTGTTGTCTACTAATAATATAAACAGAAAGGGAGGAATCAATGGAAAACCCCTCCCCCCAATAAATAATTACGGTGGATTACTTCAAGGAGTTGCTCATTCAGACCTCGGTGTAAGCAAGAGTGGATAAGTGTTTCATGTGGTATGGGAATCAACCGTCATGTCCCGTTTTCGAATTTGTGCAAGTCTAGTTTAACTCTGTCAAGCTTTTTTTTAAAGACTTGTGGATAAATGAACTTCGACAGGGACAAAAAGGTAGCAAAATTGAAATCAAATCCTCAAACAAAGACAGGCGTATGCCTTTAACATACGAAGAATTGTTCTCTTAAGTTAAAGAAATCTGGGTTGAAAACATAGTTGATTTCATAGTTAAGGTACCCAAGTTTCCATACCTTCCCAACAACAATCAACAAACTATCAGTTAGATTTAGCCTTTATCTCGCTTGATAGCATGCACCTGTACATAAGTTGTTCATAATCATACCAATTGTTGATTTTAGCATGCACCTGTACATAAGTTGTTCATAATCTTACCAATTGTTGATTTTAACTCAATTGAGTAAAATATATAACAAGAGGCTCTCAAGAGCCTGAATCGCTCACCTTAATTCTTTTGGTTAAATCTCTCATCAATGATTATTTTGGCTTTTCAATTTATTTAAATGTTTTTTGGATCGTCCTATTTTCTTCAAAAGCCAAAAAAAATAATCATTTTCTCCTATGTTCTATTTTAGCCATAGGAGCTATGTTTCTTGACATACAAGGAAATAAAATATAAAATTTATACTAGATACTCTGAAACTCATTTAGCCTAAGTTTGGCTGAAATTGATACAGCAGTTTCAAAGGAGAAGATTTTTTAAAGTAAGTCAACATGATGAACAAATTGTGCAAAAAGTCTTTAAAGGGCAATAACTCCTAAAGGGGTCAACTGACCATTTCCGTCATGTTGACTTATTTGTAAATCTTACTTTGCTGAACATTATTCCTGTTTAGTTTATCTCTATCTATAATAATATTCAAGATAATAACCAAAAACAGCAAATTTTCCTTAAAATTACCAATTCAGGTGCAGCAACCCAAAACGGGTTGTCTGATTCATCTGAAAATTTCAGGGCAGATAGATCTTGACCTGATAAACAATATTACCCCATGTCAGATTTGCTCTAAATGCTTTGGTTTTTGAGTTATAAGCCAAAAACTGCATTTGACCCCTATGTTCTATTTTTAGCAATGGCGACCATGTTTGTTGATAGATCATAACTTCGGATACAATTTACAAACTAGATACCCTAAGGAACATTCAGTTAAAGTTTGGAAGTATTTGGCCCAGTAGTTTCAGAGGAGAAGATTTTTGTAAAAGATTACTAAGATTTACGAAAAATGGTTAAAAATTGACTATAAAGGGCAATAACTCCTAAAGGGGTCAACTGACCATTTCCGTCATGTTGACTTATTTGTAAATCTTACTTTGCTGAACATTATTCCTGTTTACAGTTTATCTCTATCTATAATAATATTCAAGATAATAACCAAAAACAGCAAAATTTCCTTAAAATTACCAATTCAGGGGCAGCAACCCAACAACAGGTTGTCTGATTCATCTGAAAATTTCAGGGCAGATAGATCTTGACCTGATAAACAATATTACCCCATGTCAGATTTGCTCTAAATGCTTTGGTTTTTGAGTTATAAGCCAAAAACTGCATTTGACCCCTATGTTCTATTTTTAGCAATGGCGACCATGTTTGTTGATAGATCATAACTTCCGATACAATTTACAAATTAGATACCCTAAGGAACATTCAGTTAAAGTTTGAAAGTATTTGGCCCAGTAGTTTCAGAGGAGAAGATTTTTGTAAAAGATTACTAAGATTTACGAAAAATGGTTAAACATTGACTATAAAGGGCAATAACTCCTAAAGGGGTCAACTGACCATTTCCGTCATGTTGACTTATTTGTAAATCTTACTTTGCTGAACATTATTGCTGTTTACAGTTTATCTCTATCTATAATAATATTCAAGATAATTACCAAAAACAGCAAATTTTCCTTAAAATTACCAATTCAGGTGCAGCAACCCAAAACGGGTTGTCTGATTCATCTGAAAATTTCAGGGCAGATAGATCTTGACCTGATAAACAATATTACCCCATGTCAGATTTGCTCTAAATGCTTTGGTTTTTGAGTTATAAGCCAAAAACTGCATTTGACCCCTATGTTCTATTTTTAGCAATGGCGACCATGTTTGTTGATAGATCAAAACATCGGATACAATTTATAAATTAGATACCCTAAGGAACATTCAGTTAAAGTTTGAAAGTATTTGGCCCAGTAGTTTCAGAGGAGAAGATTCTTGGAATAGTTTACGACGACAGACGACAGACGACGGACGACGACGGACGCCAAGTGATGGCATAAGCTCACCTGTAGGGACAGGTGAGCTAAAAAGGATCCCCGAACTAATAAATGCCAAATATCAATGGTCTATCGTAGTTAAAATACTTATATATTAACATAAGGGTATGGAGATTTTTTGTTCAAAATTTAATAAAAATTGATTACATGTTTTTTGTGAAATTTATTCACAATCATATACTATATTCAAAGGTTAAACAAGCTGATAAATGCCAAAGTCAATGGCTTATCTTAATTTAAGTTCTTCTTAAAAACATAAAGGGTCAGACATTATTTGTACACAATTTAATTTAAAAAAAATATTCCAGATCGTTGATAGTTTTGTGAAATTTATTCACATTCATAACAATCCAATTATTTAGAGCTTGGTCTATTGTAAAGACAATTATCTGTTGTTGATTGCCATATGTTGACCACTAGATATTCTTTGGGCTGCTGTCTAAGTAACCCTAAGGAATATCTGCTTTAATCATATGAATTATTGATATGAAACAATTATGATCCATTTTACCAGGATTTTCTCTTGAGTTAAAATTTTCTCATGTTATATTAAATGAATAAAAGACAACCTAAATGATTAATGGTTACATAATACAAATATGAATAAATAACTGGACCAGAAAAGATTGAATTGATCAGCCTCCCATTAATATCAAGGTAACTTACCATGAGTACTTTGTCTTTATGGGTGGCAACAAACAAGATTTTCGGAATGCCTACATATACAACCTTACAATATGTCAGGATTGAGTTCACCCAATGTTGCAGAAATACTGAAAATATAAAGAAAATACAATATAAGTTTAATAAGCTCACTGACATGTCATATAATTGATATTGATGAAAACAAATGAAATCTGTTTAATTGGGTTATAACGTTCGTACTTTTGAAACTTCAGTATTTGTGCAAAGTAAATACGAAATTCCTTTAAAACATGTAAAATCCAAGCAAGCTGACTATTCTGTGTATTTCGTCAACCATTTCAAAAAATGGTGGCTGACAGATAATTTTTGACATTGGGAATCAATTTGAAATAAAATATAATACTTAAATTTCTTTGAAATTCTATAACAAATAGATGTTCCTATAAAGTTGTGATCTAAATTAAACAAAAGCTACGTTTTTACAATAACTGTTTTCCAATGTCACAAATTTTCACAAACAATTTAGAAAATAAAACCATAGAAAGTTAAAAGAAGCTGCTCAAGACAATTTTTGTTTTAAATGGTGCATATTGCAAATAAATGATATTAGTTTTTTTTTAGGTTTGTTATCAAACTTAATATGCTTAATGCAGTTTAACATTTCCTCATACAATTCCTGTTACCCACTACAAACAGACTATTATTACAGAAGAAACAAGTAAGTTGATATTGAATAGTATTTTTGAATGCTAGTTTTATTTTTAAATTGTCTTTAGCAAGCATCATCTTATTATTTGTTGCAAGTTTTATTTTTCTGTACAGACCAAAAACAATAACGGTGCATCATTAAAAGTATATAATTGACATGATTCTTACTTATTATTTCTTGCTCTGACAATATTTGTTGGTTTTTCACTTGTTTTTTTAATCACTAGTCTATTTTTGTGTCCAGTCACATGTACTACCAAATGAGATATTTATACATGTAAAGTTCCCATCGAATGAACTTCAAAGAGAGCAACATCTGTTTGATTACCTTCCCAATATGTAACAATTTTCACAGTAAACTTGAAGCCTGGTTTTTATTGTTGAAAATGGATTGATTTTTTTTTATATATAGAAAACGATCTGAATCTTTGTATTGTAACCAACTTGCTGTATATGTGTACGTACCTGCTGGAGTTGGTGTCATGTGCTGTCCTGGAAAACACAGAACATCTGGGACTATTTCATGCAACTGCTTACTTCCATCAAATACCACGAGAAACAAAGCCCTGAAAGTCATGAAGGTTTGGTGTGTCGTATAATAGACATACTGTCCACCGAAGTCCCAAAAAATGAGTCTTCCAACTTTCATCTTGTAGTTTCCACTTTTAAGGACTTTTTCCATTTTCTTTCTTATTTCTTCTCTTGTCATTTTCGATTGCATGCGTGTTTTCAACTCTGGTCTTCTCTGGGACACACTGTCAGACATTTGAGGTGACAAAGATTTGACTGCTAGAGGCTGTTGAGAAGGACCACTTGTCATGATGTTATCATCACTTCTAACAGGATTGGACTCTGGTAGCTGTTCAAATGGCTTCTCTGATTCTTGTCTTTCAACCTCTTCTACTGAAGTCATTAACACCTTATTGTAAACAACATCCAAGGCATTATACGTTTCTGTAAAATATTATATATCACTTGAATAGATAATTTTCAATAAAGATGTATTTCTGTTAAATAATTAGCAAATGTTATACTGGTACCATTTTCTTTAAAATAATCATCAACATGCATGATCATGGTCAAATGCATTTAATGATTGTTAACACAAACTAAACATATCTCAAGGGAATTAATAAGGCCCGTTTTGTCATATTTTGTTTTTACAAAGAATAAAACTACCATGTATCTGTTTTATTGCCGTGTTCTTACTTTGGGTGATCAGCAAAGACTCGATCCGGAATATATTTGAAACTAGAGACCTCATGAATGATTTAAGTTAGGTTTTAGAATCAGGATAATTTCTAAACGTTTATAGATAGAAAGCAATGGCAATAACTCAATAGGCGATACACTCCAAGTTAATAGCTAATACATTATAGTATATTCTTAACAAAGTAAACTAATATAGGTATATAATAGACGATAAACTCCAAGTTGATAGCTAATACATTATAGTATATCCTTTAACAAAGTAAACTAATATAGGTATATAATAGACGATAAACTCCAAGTTGATAGCTAATTCATTATAGTATATCCTTTAACAAAGTAAACTAATATAGGTATATAAAAGACGATAAACTCCAAGTTGATAGCTAATACATTATAGTATATCCTTTAACAAAGTAAACTTATATAGGTATATAAAAGACGATAAACTCCAAGTTGATAGCTAATACATTATAGTATATCCTAGGAAATCTTAAGGCATATAAATATTGCCACAAAATATGACTATTATCATGGTAACATGTCATTTTCTCTGGTACATCAGACCAGAATTTGTTTAAATCATAATTGAGACTACATTCATCAATCCAAGCAAGGGTGCAAAGTTTGTATCAATTAGTTCAAAGCATACTTAAATCTAGTGCCTGATATGTGAACCATTAACTTATATGACAACGTAAAGTTTTCAGTAAATCTATTTATTAAAATCGAGAATGGAAACGGGAAATATGTCAAAGAGAAAACAACCCAACCAAAGAGCAGAAGACAGCCGAAGGCCACCAATGGGTCTTCAACACAGCGAAAAAATCCCCAATCCAGAGACAGGCTTCAGCTGACCCCTAAAAAAATTTATACCAGTTCAGCGATAATGGATGTCAGACTAAACTCCTAAACATATAAACATGATAAATGAACCAAATTTAAAAAAAACCATACTTTTTAAGCATACCCTAGAAGGTGTGCCATTTTTTTTGAAAAACTGCCTTTTAATCTGAGAGTTAATGTCCCATAACTCTAGAAAGATAAATCAATACAATTTTATAATTGAAAGAGAGCTTTTATTTATTAATCTGAACAACAAAATAAAGTTTTAATCAATTGATCATGATGATCAAATTCATATTTCAATGAATAAAACAACATTTAGAATTGTAAACTCAATATATCGTTTTTCATTATATCCCCTTGTGTCAGCTATACATGTGACATATATTTGTTGTACAAAGTCTGTGATAGTCTCATTTGTAGATGTAACATTAATGAACAAATAAAGGGGATATGATTGTACTTACTGCATATTCTAAACATCTATAGTCTCCCCGTACAATAACCTGGATGAACTGGGAGATACTTACTGCATATTCTAAACATCTATAGTCTCCCCGTACAATAACCTGGATGAACTGGGAGATACTTACTGCATACTCTAAACATCTATGGTATCCCTGTACAATAACCTGGATGTACTGGGAGATACTTACTGTATACTCTAAACATCTATGGTATCCCTGTACAATAACCTGGATGTACTGGGAGATACATGTGGTATACTCTATACATCTATGGTCTCCCCGTACAATAACCTGGATGTACTGGGAGATACATGTGTTATACTCTATACATCTATGGTCTCCCCGTACAATAACCTGGATGTACTGGGAGATACATGTGGTATACTCTATCTATGGTCTCCCCGTACAATAACCTGGATGTACTGGGAGATACTTACTGTATACTCTATACATCTATGGTCTCCCTGTACAATAACCTGGATGAACTGGGAGATACATACTGTATACTCTAAACATCTATAGTCTCCCTGTACAATAACCTGGATGAACCGGGAGATGCTTACTGTATACTCTAAACATCTATAGTCTCCCTGTACAATAACCTGGATGTACTGGGAGATACTTACTGTATACTCTATACATCTATGGTCTCCCTGTACAATAACCTGGATGAACTGGGAGATACATACTGTATACTCTAAACATCTATAGTCTCCCTGTATAATAACCTGGATGAACCGGGAGATGCTTACTGTATACTCTAAACATCTATAGTCTCCCTGTACAATAACCTGGATGTACTGGGAGATACTTACTGTATACTCTATACATCTATGGTCTCCCTGTACAATAACCTAGATGAACTGGGAGATACATACTGTATACTCTATACATCTATGGTCTCCCTGTACAATAACCTGGATGAACTGGGAGATACATACTGTATACTCTATACATCTGTGGTCTCCCTGTACAATAACCTGGATGAACTGGGAGATACATACTGTATACTCTATACATCTATAGTCTCCCTGTACAATAACCTGGATGAACTGGGAGATACATACTGTTTACTCTATACATCTGTGGTCTCCCTGTACAATAACCTGGATGAACTGGGAGATACATACTGTATACTCTATACATCTGTGGTCTCCCTGTACAATAACCTGGATGAACTGGGAGATACATACTGTATACTCTATACATCTATAGTCTCCCTGTACAATAACCTGGATGAACTGGGAGATACATACTGTATACTCTATACATCTATAGTCTCCCTGTACAATAACCTGGATGAACTGGGAGATACATACTGTATACTCTATACATCTGTGGTCTCCCTGTACAATAACCTGGATGAACTGGGAGATACATACTGTATACTCTATACATCTATAGTCTCCCTGTACAATAACCTGGATGAACTGGGAGATACATACTGTATACTCTATACATCTATGGTATCCCCGTACAATAACCTGGATGTACTGGGAGATACATGTGGTATACTCTATACATCTATGGTATCCCCGTACAATAAACCTGGATGTACTGGGAGATACTTACTGTATACTCTATACATCTATGGCCTCCCTGTACAATAACCTGGATGAACTGGGAGATACATACTGTATACTCTATACATCTATGGCCTCCCTGTACAATAACCTGGATGAACTGGGAGATACATACTGTATACTCTAAACATCTATAGTCTCCCTATACAATAACATGGATGAACTGGGAGATACATACTGTATACTCTATACATCTATGTTATCCCCGTACAATAACCTGGATGTACTGGGAGATACATGTGGTATACTCTATACATCTATGGCCTCCTCGTACAATAACCTAGATGAACTGGGAGATACATACTGTATACTCTATACATCTATGGTATCCCGTACAATAACCTGGATGTACTGGGAGATACATGTGATATACTCTATATGTCTATGGCCTCCCTGTACAATAACCTGGATGACTGTGAGATACATGTTGTATACTCTATACATCTATGGTTTCCCCGTACAATAACCTGGATGTACTGGGAGATACTTACTGTATACTCTAAACATCTATGGTTTCCCTGTACAATAACCTGGATGTACTGGGAGATACTTACTGTATACTCTATACATCTATGGTTTCCCCGTACAATAACCTGGATGTACTGGGAGATACTTACTGTATACTCTATACATCTATGGTTTCCCCGTACAATAACCTGGATGTACTGGGAGATACTTACTGTATACTCTAAACATCTATGGCCTCCCCGTACAATAATCTGGATGTACTGGGAGATACTTACTGTATACTCTAAACATCTATGGTCTACCCGTACAATAACCTGGATGTACTGTGAGATACTTACTGTATACTCTAAACATCTGTGGTCTCCCTGTACTATAACCTGGATGTACTGGGAGATACATACTGTATACTCTATACATCTATGGTCTCCCGTACAATAACCTGGATGACTGTGAGATACATGTTGTATACTCTATACATCTATGGCCTCCCCGTACAATAACCTTGATGTACTGGGAGATACTTACTGTATACTCTATACATCTATGTTCTCCCCGTACAATAACCTGGATGACTGTGAGATATATGTTGTATACTCTATACATCTATGGCCTCCCCGTACAATAACCTTGATGTACTGGGAGATACTAACTGTATACTCTATACATCTATGTTCTCCCGTACAATAACCTGGATGACTGAGATACATGTTGTATACTCTATACATCTATGGTTTCCCCGTACAATAACCTGGATGTACTGGGAGATACTTACTGTATACTCTATACATCTATGTTCTCCCCGTACAATAACCTGGATGACTGTGAGATATATGTTGTATACTCTATACATCTATGGTTTCCCCGTACAATAACCTGGATGTACTGGGAGATACTTACTGTATACTCTAAACATTTATGGCCTCCCCGTACAATAACCTGGATGACTGTGAGATACATGTTGTATACTCTATACATCTATGGTTTCCCCGTACAATAACCTTGATGTACTGGGAGATACATACTGTATACTCTATACATCTATGGTCTCCCCGTACAATAATCTGGATGTACTGGGAGATACTTACTGTATACTCTATACATCTATGGTCTCCCGGTACAATAACCTGGATGTACTGGGAGATACTTACTGTATACTCTATAGACATAATTTAGTACAGTATTTTATACTGTTTACTTTTCAAGTTATAAAGATGACCTGATTCTGAAGCTTATAGAGCATGTAGAGAGGTGGAAGATACCAAAGAAGTATTCAAATTTAATAGAAAAGTTTTAATGTTGTAGATATTCTTACCTGGATCAATATAAATCCAGCTTCTAGTCTCTACATCGAGGCCACAGCGACCTTCTATAAGGGAAATCCCATCGGTGGGATATCTTCCTTCTGGGATGATATCACCAGCTAAGAGCTTGACAAGACTTGATTTTCCGACCCCGAACTGGCCTGTTACCATACAGCGCATGTCAAAGGAAGCATACGTTCCACTGCCAAGTAACCTGTTTAACATAGCAGACTTTGTCTGTGTGTGGATTGGATCTGTAATTATAACGGTTTCTATAAAAAGATCATTTAGTCCAAGTTCAATAAAGATTTGTTCACTGATTTAAGTTTGTTATTAATATTTTTCATTAACAAATCATTAAAATTCTATGTCAAACATGGATTGATTGATTGTTGCTTGTGTAACGTCGAGTTATCTAAAAGAAATCTATGAAAGTCATATTGAAGATCAGATGAAATCATGAACAGGAAACTTTTTTATACTTCTCTAGCTATAACTAGAGGCTCTCAAGAGCCTGTATCGCTCACCTGATTCTACCTGGGTTTTTGAAATCATATAAAACTAGAGGCTCTCAAGAGCCTGTGTCACTCACTTTGGTCTTTGTGCATATTAAACAATGGACACAGATAAATTCACGACAAAATTGTGTTTTGGTGATGGTGACGTGTATGTATATCTTACTGTACTGAACATTCTTGTTGCTACAATTATCAATATCTATAATGATCTTGGCCCAGTAATTACAGTGGAAAATATTTTTTTTAAATTTACCAAAATTTATGAAAAATGTTAAAAATTGACTATAAAGGGCAATAACTCCTTAAGGGGTCAATTGACAATTTTGGTCATGTTGCCTTATTTGTAGATCTTATTTTGCTGAACATTATTGCTGTTTACAGTTTATCTCTATCTATATAAATATTCAAGATAATAACCAGAAACGGCAAAATTTCCTTAAAATTACCAATTCAGGGGCAGCAACCCAACAACGGGTTGTCCGATTCATCTGAAAATTTCATGGCAGATAGATCTTTACCTGATAAACAATTTTAATCATTGTCAGATTTGCTCTAAATGCTTTGGTTTTTGAGTTTTAAGCCAAAAACTGCATTTTACACCTATGTTCTATTTTTAGCCGTAGGCGGCCATCTTGGTTAATTGGCCGGGTCACCGGACACATTTTTTAAACTTGATACCCTAATGATGATTGTGGCCAAGTTTGGAATAATTTGGCCCAGTAGTTTCAGAGGAGAAGATTTTTGTAAAAGTTAACTAAGATTTACGAAAAATGGTTAAAAATTGACTATAAAGGACAATAACTCCTAAAGGGGTCAACTGACCATTTCGGTCATGTTGACTTACTTGTAAATCTTACTTTGCTGAACATTATTGCTTTTTACAGTTTATCTCTATCTATAATGATATTCAAGATAATAACCAAAAACAGCAAAATTTCATTAAAATTACCAATTCAGGGGCAGCAACCTAACAACAGGTTGTACGATTCATCTGAAAATGTCAGGACAGATAGATCTTCACCTACTTCACAATTTTACCCTCCGTCAGATTTGCTCTAAATGCTTTGGTTTTTGAGTTATAAGCCAAAATCTGCATTTTACACCTATGTTCTATTTTTAGCCATGGCGGCGATCTTGGTTGGATGGCCAGGTCACCGGACACATTTTTCAAACTAGATACCCCAAAGATGATTTTAGCAAAGTTTGGATTAATTTGGCCCAGTAGTTTCAGAGGAGAAGATTTTTGTAAAAGATAACTAAGTTTTACGAAAAATGGTTAAAAATTGACTACAAAGGGCAATAACTCCTAAAAGGGTCAACTGACCATGTTGATCATGTTGACTTACTTGTAGATCTTACTTTGCTGAACATTATTGCTTTTTACAGTTTATCTCTATCTATAATAGTATTCAAGATAATAACCAAAAACAGCAAAATTTCATTAAAATTACCAATTCAGGGGCAGCAACCTAACAACAGGTTGTACGATTCATCTGAAAATTTCAGGACAGATAGATCTTGACCTACTACACAATTTTACCTCCGTCAGATTTGCTCTAAATGCTTTGGATTTTGAGTTATAAGCCAAAAACTGCATTTTACCCCTATGTTCTATTTTTAGCCATGGCGGCCATCTTGGTTGGTTGGCCGGGTCACCGGACACATTTTTTAACAAGATACCCCAATATTGATTTTGGCCAAGTTTGGTTTAATTTGGCCCAGTAGTTTCAGAGGAGAAGATTTTTGTAAAAGTTAACGACGACGGACGACAAGTGATGAGAAAAGCTCACTTGGCCTTTTAGGCCAGGTGAGGTAAAAATATAAAATTTGGCTAAAAGTAACAAAACTTGGCCAGGACCTCATAAGAAAAGGAACATTCATGCTATGTTTGATTTCATTCAATTCAGTGGTTCTCTGGACATGCTAGAAGACTTTTGTATGCATTTCCCATAGGATCCTATATTAAACTAAGTCCCCCCACTGGCGGCCATCTTGGATGTTGCAATGACAACAAAGTAACAACACTTGGTCAGCATTTCATTAGGAACATTCATGCTATGTTTGGTTTCATTCCATTCAGTGGTTCACTAAAAGAAGACATTTGTATGTATTTCCCATAGGGTCCTATGTTAAACTAAGTCCCCCGCTGGCGGCCATCTTGGCAGTGATATTGTTGTCTTTTTTCAAAACTACCTTTATCGTTTTTTATTGGGAAAAATGCATATTTTTATTGAAGTATGGAAATTTGTATATTTTATTCTAAACACATCTCCGATTTTTTGCTGACCTTTCCTGTCTTTTTAGCACTGTTTTTTCATGTATATTTTGGTTGTCAGACATTTTCAGTCTGAAAGGTACTCTTCGGAGAGGGGAAAGAAACCAAAGCAATGATGGTACTTAATGCATTGAAAACTACATGTGTTACAAACACAATGATGATTCTGATCAGAAAACCGGATCTCAAAAGTGCTTTCTAATATCAAAATAATAACATGATTACGATATTTACAAACATTACTACCAATGCCATCACTGTTTGGGGAAAATGTAAAACTTTTTGGGATGAATTTTAAGCAATTTTTTTTAGTAATTGGGAATTTTCTCTAGGGGAAAAGGCTGAATTTCGGCTGTAATTTGAGGCAAACAATATCACTGCTTGGATGATGGATCGGCTGCAAAGTAACAACACTTGGTTAGCACCTCATAAGGAACATTTATGCTATGTTTGGTTTCATTCCATTCAGTGGTTTTTTATAAGAAGAAACTTGTATGTATTTCCCATAGGGTTCTATGTTAAACTAAGTCCCCCGCTGGCGGTCATCTTGGTATTATGATATTATGATTTGGTTTGATAACATTTTTCAATGTTATGATGCACATGATTTAACAATGTTGCGCATGCGCAAACTATTTATAGACAATGTATGCACAACCAGGGCACACAGGTATAAATCGTAGTTCATCTCATTACTTTAAAAATTGAGACTCTTGTACAGCTGTTTAAGTAGGTGTAACATCTATGATGCCACTGTTTAAAAACAATAAAATTGAGAAGGGAAATGAGGAATGTGTCAAAGTGACAACAAAGCCCATTCAGTTACAATGATCAGGTGTTCGTTGGATAAGGCGTAAATTATGGTTAATACGAGAGAAATATAAAAAGTAACGGCAGATCAGCCACTTTTGGTAATGGCTATTCAGTCGGAATGGCCTCAGATTTGTACGGAGAAGATAAGTTTATCGTCATGTGAGGTGGATTGCACATTTAAATGATTTGTTATGAAATTCTGGGTGATATATTACGTGATAGTGGATGAACATGTTTCCTCACTAAAACCAATATTGCAACACTTATGTATGTTCAAATGTACCTAGGACTAGACACGCCCATCAGACAACTGTATGTGTTTTGCTTGAATTGTATATATCGGCTTAAAAAAGCTAAACACAGAAATTATAATCATGTCATGACTCTGTGACGTTCAATGATTTGATAGACTGGTGTAAGGAAATATAGTTAGCTCGACCACAGTTTAATTCCTGGCATTCAATTAAGAACTTGGTATGAATTTGGCAGTATGCTCATTTCATAAGTCAGATTTTGTACAAACAGTCAATATAAAGCATGATACCGTATTTATCTAGGTCTTGATCGTGTTAATTATTCTCGATCATTACCGACCTTCTCCGAGATATGACCTCCCTTCTCTAACATCACCCACAGGTGGAAATTGATTTTAAAAATGATAATTTCACTGTACGTAAGACCAGCAAATATTTTTCATTAGTACAATTGATCAGACAAAAAAACAGAATAATGCAATTGTGAAGGGCGATGTTGTTGTCATAAGTTTAACCGAAGATCTCTTTTAGACATATGGATGGTAGCTGGACCAGAAGTCAATAGACTATCAGATGAATTTGAAAGATCTATTGGTTTGAGGCATTCTATAACAGACGGACGACTTAATGAAGACTCTACGAAAAACACAAAAGGATATCTTTAAAAAGATCAAAGGCAACAATATGAA
Source organism: Mytilus edulis (assembly GCA_019925275.1). Lineage (NCBI taxonomy): Eukaryota > Metazoa > Mollusca > Bivalvia > Mytilida > Mytilidae > Mytilus > Mytilus edulis. Next base: position 69,608 of record JAHUZM010000030.1, on the reverse strand, counting down.
GATCTTTTAAAGCAAATTCAAAATGAAGGAGAACCTGCTTTTTATAACCTGATCAAAAAGAACAACTTCCTATTAAGTCCGTAAAATAAAAACTGTAAACGTTTTTGTCAAAAACAAAGCTAGAGAACATTAAAAGTGATTGCGATATCTTTTCTAGACTTTTATTTCTTGTCACAGTAGACAAATTGACTTGGAATAATTCTTTCTCCATAAAAAACAAACTGCTCCTCCATTTTTGTCTCAGGATGTCACTTTAAACAGTGGTATTAAATCGGTGCAAATGGGTATACTTGAAACATTTTGCGAGTTGCTGATCAAAATTCTGACATATTTATCTTTGGTTGGGCAGCATTGGTTAATTGAAGGCCAACTTGTTGAGCAAAATATTTCATGATTTTGCTAATGATGTCATACTGCCAGTATTCAAGAGTGGACATTGTATTTGTTGTTTACTAAATGAATAATTTATAAGGCTAGCTGTGACTAGACAAAGGCAAGGTTCTTGTGCTAGACGGAAAGGTGTTCGTTCTGGTAGAACACCAGGGGTTGGGAGAAGTTTTCTATGTGAAGATGACAACGAAACGAAATTTTCAAGTTTCTTGCCGACATAATTGCTTCTTTAGAGACTAATAAAGATGCGCATTTTACTCATGGTGAACATATTCTTTGCAATTCCAATAAGGATACTTTCCAGCTACCACCTTGTAAGCATGGAGAAGCAGATACACAAATGTTTGTCCATGTACGGCATGATTATGAAAATTGTTGTAAAACGTAATTTTAGGTAGCACTGAGACAGATGTAGTTGTATTAAGATTTGCAGCACTCGCAAAATATGGTGGAACAAACTGTGGATAGGTTTTGGCAGACTTTTGGTGACATATTAAATGCGTTTGGACCTTGTGTAGCTACTCTTCCTGTCGTCCAAAATCTTTAACCTGAAGCGAACGGATGCACAAACAGACGAACGAACGAACGGACAAACGAACAGACGAACGGAAGCACAGACCAGAAAACATAATGCCCCTCTACTATCGTAGGTGGGGCATAAAAACTAAAATGATATACTTATGTAGTTTCATCTTGTCTGCCCTGTCACAGTCAATTCTAATTTTGGATTTCAAATGCATATAAATTTGTCGTTTTATATTTTCTCTTAAGCTTTCCTCTTCATCAATGAATGATTTTTATATTTACTTTGGTTAAGTAATAGTGGAAGTGATTTACAGATGTAACTTCTTGTTAATGTTAAAAAAAAGTTATTCGAATTAGGCTAAACATACTTTTGCATTTAAAATCTCAATTAACCATCTCCTATTTCTGTTATTAACTCAGTAAAAAATAAATGGGGAATGTGTCCATGGGACACAGATGATGCCCCCGCTTGCATTTCAGGGCATACGATACAGTTTTGATCCTGTATTTACAGTTTGATGAAAATTTTCATAGAGGCTATTTTTTGCCTGATTAAAACAAATATGTAATAAAAAATATACCTGCATGTGCTATTTTTTTTAGTTAAATGAGGTCGAAATTTTGTATATTTGCTAAAAATTCGGATGTGTGGCCATATTTTTTTTTTCGAAAGAAAGACATAACTTCTTTGTTTTAAAAGATAAACCCAAATTGTTTTTTGTTAAATAATTTGTAATTTCTGTATTTTATAAGTCTCCTAAAAATTTATGCTTTTTTTCATTCAGAAATAACTTATATTTATCAAGTTTATCAAATGGTCATGGATTGAGAAAAAAAACATATTTTTTTGCTGTACATTTATCAAAATTAAAAAAATTGCACTATTTACAGTTTTATAAAATTTGGTCCACATAATCTCCCTGCAAAATGAAACAAAATGTTGTTTTAAAAAAAAGGGGTCCATGCACTTGTTTTCAAATTAAATCAGTTTGATTGATAAAAATCAGTCGAAAAATGCATCTTTTCCCGATATGTCACAGTTTGACGTCGCGAAAATAACATTTTACGTTAGCAACGTCATTACCTCACCTGTAACTGTATCGTATGCCCTTAACGTTATAAAGGGACATAACTCAAGAAATGTAAAAGAGAATCTATCTAAATTTGTAATTGATCTGTGTTTTGTGGGAATAAGCATTGTTTATGAGTTTCATAACGTTTAGTAGAGGCAAACTAAAGTTAGAGAACGGAAACGAAAAATTCAACATTTTTTCAATTTGTAAAGGGGCATAACTTAAGAACAGTAAAAGTGACGCCACCAAAATTCAAACTTGATCTGTGTTTTGTAATATTAAGCATTAATTGTGCAGATGTTTCATAACGTTTGGTTGAGGCAAACTAAAGTTAGAGAACGGAAACGAAAAATTCAACATTTTTTTTCAATTTGTAAAGGGGCATAACTTTAGAACAGTAAAATTGACGCCTACAAAATTCAAACTTGATCTGTGTTTTGTAATAATAAGCATTGTGCAGAAGTTTCATAACGTTTGGTTGAGGCAAACTAAAGTTAGAGAACGGAAAGGAAAAATTCAACATTTTTTCAATTTGTAAAGGGGCATAATTTTAGAACAGTAAAAGTGACGCCACCAAAATTATATCATGATTTGTGTTTTATGGTAGTAAGCGTTGTGTATAAGTTTCATAACATTTGGTTGAGGCACACTAAAGTTAGAGAATGGAAAACAATTTAGAGATGCACTGATTTACCGACAGACGGACCAACGGAATAGGGTAAAACTTAATGGCCCCAATGCGCCACAGCGAGTCATAAAAAAACTAAAAAACAAGATTTATGCATAATGCAATCGTTTTTTTTTGTATTTATAAATAACATGTATGCCAGGGGAAGCTGCTAATTAAATCAGAGGAATAAACCATCTGAAGAAAAAACTGAAAGGACATAACTCTTGAATGGTAAAAGTGATGCCCCCAAAATTCAATCTGTGTTTAGTGGTAATAAGCATTGTGCATAAGTTTCATAACATTTGGTTGAGGCAAACTAAAGTTATAGAACGAAAACCAGATGTACGGACAAGGGTAAAACTTAATGAAACAAGAAATAACCAGAATATATGAATACTTATATATAATGCAATATTTATTTTTTTTGTATTTTCAGATAACATGTATGCCAGGGGATTGATGCTGCAAATTAAATCAGAAGAATAAACCATATGAAGAAAAAGTGAGATCATCTGTCAAAAGTCCAGCAGGACTTAATATATTCAACCAGCCTATGCAAAGACCAGCTTGACTATTTAGAGCCCATATAATGCCAGCTTGATTTTTTTAGACGAATTTTTGTAAAAGTCCAGCTGGACTTTATAGATTTGACCTCTGCTAATTTAAATAAATTTGAGGAGGATTCCGGCTAATTTTGCTGAAAGTTCAGCTTGGGTATCCCTTATAAGCAATTCAAAGAAAAGTCCAAACGAATATTAAAAGTAAGGTTATAAGTACTGCTCTTGTCCGGCTGGAGTTGGTGTTATTTATTTCATATTAGGCCAAAAAAAAAATGTTGTGTTTTTTCTGAAAGAAAATAAAAAATTCTAAGTCCCTTGATCTTTTTATCGCCCCAAAAGAAAACAACGCTAATTTTAAACTCGAGGCTTATTTTTAGAATGTACTGGAAAGTGGAATCTTCTTGGCTAATTATATATGCGGGAGCATGCGCAGTAGTTATTTTCGTTTGTCAGTGTTTGAACATGGCAACATAACGCGTCCTATTCAATGTTCAACGCGGAAAGTGTGACCATTTCGCAGAGAAAAAAATATTTCTAAATTGTACAGAAAGTAACACCTTTTTGACATTAGCAATGAAATTCATCCAATGTCTAACATCGGTGAAAAAAAATACACAAATTTTGTGCTCAGCCACCGGCAAAAATGACTGGACCGAGATTGATGACAATAACACAACTGTTGGAACAATGCAATCTTTTGGAATTAAATTTATCAAATTTTCATGCCAGACCCTTCTTCAAAATGAACCTGATATTAATCCATCTGAAACTGGTCAGCCAATCAACGCTTTAGACATTCTGATGAAAAGCCACAGATGCTTAGCCAAAAGAAAGTGTCCTGCCAGGGAACAGTGTATATAATATATTTGTCTATCTGTAGGTTTGGGATGATGTTTGGTTCATGTTCCTATAAATGAATCTGCCCCACATCTTCTCAATTTCTTTCTCTGACAATCCCAAACTTTTGGTCCTGAAATAGGGGAATTGGGTTTAAAAAGCTAATTTCCTAGGGGAAGTGCTGCCCAATTTTTTTTTAGGTTTGGACTTAATTTTTTTTCAGGGGTATTTTAAAAGGGGGTAAACTAAATGTTATTTCAGGGGAATTCTAAAAGGGGTAAACTAAACGTTATCTCTGGGAGATTTTTAAAGTGGGTAATCAATCTCTTTCTATTAAATCCCAAACTTTTGTCTGGTAACTGGAAATTGAGTTTTATATAACTTAAGCTTATTTCATAATATTATAAAAAAAAAAAAAAAAAAAAAAATCCCTACCTACCGTCCCTTCAAAATTTCAAGGGGATGATTGGAAACACAACATTATTTTTTTAGGCCTTAGTTAATGTTGGATAATCGGTTGAAATTACCAACCGATTATCTATTACAATCGTTTGACAGCAACCAACCGACTATCGGTTATAATCGCATCAGAATACTTTGCCCTTTTTTTAAATGAAATCATGCATTTTAGTCTCATTGGTCATGTCTAATGTGTATATTCCATTTCATTGCAGAGTTTTATATGTTAGTATTTGATCTTCTGTTTCCTTTTCATATTTTATTTAGCAATTATAAAAATGAATTAATTAGAATCCAGATTCAGATTGAACATATTTTATCTCATAATTACAACATTAATTACCAAGAGTGACACTAACTTTTCTAAATTTCAATGGTGTAACTCACATTATAATTTCAATAACTTAGCAGTATAAACATTTGAATGTTTCACAGTAAGAAAAGATATATATAAAGTATTTTACTTTAAGAAATTTAAGATTAACAGAAAAAAATAAAACAATGCATTTGCATTGAAATATATACAGTAAACAAAGAGGATCCAGCCAATGTCTGTTAATTCGTGTAGAATGCTTTTTTTTCACTTTATGATCATCATTTTTCTGTCAATTGTGTCAAGCGAGCGTCTGAACTTATAATTGCAAAAATGCGGAATTATAACATAGTTGAACCGTATCCGATCCGTGATTCTAATGTATTTCAATGGCGGACAAATTTCAGAAAATTTACAAACATAAACGATGTTTGACAAGCAATTTTGGGAAGGAATATGACGCTTTTGACGCTACTAATGGATAAAACATTAATAAAAGGCAATTTGCGACACGCTCTAATGAAGTAAAGAAATTATTTTGTCTAAAATCTGAAGGATTTCATGTACGCTCTCAAGTAACAAGTATCCGGTATTGAGAGAGTATTTCATACAAAGTTATTTATTTTAAAGATCAATCTGTATATATATAGTCAATACTTTTGTCACGTTTTAAAGGGGAAAAAATGGTTTTGTCTTTAATTATAGGATGTTTGACATTGTTATTGTCATCCACTGATATTTTTTGTTGCAATTTGTTTGACTGAGCAAATAAAATTCAAACCGCAAACGGACCGGAAGTTGATACGCAAAAAGTCCGGAAACTATAGCGACAATCGATTGAACAAAATCCCAATCGATTATCGACATCGTGAGGCCCAACCAACTGATTTCCGACTTATTCCGATCATCGGAACAACACTAGCCTTAGTAATACTAATATCGCAATCTGTACTGGGAATGAACCTAAATATAAACCTCCACAATAGTAAGATCGCAGGAATTTTAATATCAGAAACCTTAACCGATATGATATACTGTGGATTCCTTATTATTCGTTGGATACCAATTTTCGTTGATTTCATGGGTACAGGTGAACCACAAAATTAAATGTGCAACGAATAACAATTTTTTTATAGGCGTGTATGCATACCTCAGCAAAACCATGAAATTAAATATCCACGAAGTTTTCCTTAATCCACAAAATTTGGTACCCACGAAAATAAATGAATCATCAGTATGGCATATTTTTGTCAGACCTTTGTATTTGTGTATTGGCCAAACGGATAAAAGCAATATTTTCAAAATATAACTGATTACCAATTATCATTTACTTACCATAAGGGCTCTTAAAGTGACATTTATCACAAACTTTAAACTTTTAAACTAATTTCAAATTTCAAAGTCAATAGACCATGACTGAGGGGGCAAATTGACTCCATGGAAATTTGATGTGACAATGCTGAAACAACTGCATTCCAAGTATCACTGACCTTCCGTTTATGGTTCACCATTACCTGAACTTATCACAAAGTTTAACAAATTGTTGACACCACCAACAGCAGGCCACAGTCTTGTCTCAATGAATTTGTCAAGGCCAGACAAAAAGTAAATATCATCTTAAATATTTTCTAATCAAAAGCTGAATGTGAATCTGGTATTACCATAAACAATTTACATTTCTACAAAACCAAATATTTAAAAAATAAAACAAGAAAACATGATTTGTTGTGCTAAGCATACCTCCACTCGTAATTCAAATACTGGAAAGCAAGAAGTAGGTGTCTGATAGATAATCAAAGTGTAAACATGTTACAACTTATCAAAACAAGCTGCTGACCAAATATGAAGTTATTCTGTTTGGCAGTATTTGAGAGAAAATATCAACTATCTGCAAACAGTTAGTATATACATCCTAAATTCATTCCATTAACTAAATATTATGGAACGCCATGACTGCCTTATGTTAATGATCAGCATTATATGCAGTGCTCACATTATATGCAGTGCTCACACCATTATATGCAGTGCTCACAACATTATATTAAGTGCTCACAACATTATATCAAGACATTATTAAGTGCTCACAACATTATACGCAGTGGTCACAACATTATATGCAGTGCTCACAACGTTATATGCAGTGCTCACAACATTATGCGCAGTGGTCAAAACATTATACGCAGTGGTCACAACATTATATGAAGTGCTCACAACATTTTATGAAGTGGTCACAACATTATACGTTTTTTGTTGATGAAGGTGATGATTTGATGGTGATGATGATGTTTGATGTATGATGAGATTGATGTATGATGAGATCATTCGGTAAACTTCGGTTTTTTTAGCGGAAATTACCGAATCCATAATTAGTAATGCCCAGCTAACAATTAAAGTCATGTTATCATTAAGGCAGTATACAATATTTAAAACGAATTGAAATAAGTAAGGAAAAGATGAAACTAAGAGGTAAATGAATGAACTAGTTCTGTTCGTCGTAAGAAATGTGAATGGCAAAATGTAAGTTAAATAATAAAAAGTTTATTTAATGAAATATCAAAGGAAAATTTGTATGATATATTCCTCGAGTTCATTTCCTACTGAAGAACTTTAGCAAGGTGCCACTTTATAGTCCGTAATCAGTTTTAAAAAGCTTAATTACCTTTAAAATAAAATAGTCAGCTTTCTATAACACCTAAATGCCATATACTACACTAGCTTATATATGTCATGTAAGAGTCATTTTTGGCATCGATTTTCAGAATTTGGCAATTTTACATGTATAAGTATCTAACAGATATGGAAAATGCAGTTTAAAGCAATTCATTGTAGGTGTTTAACATAACTTTACATCAATTATTCCAATTTTTTTACAAGCTTTTTTAGCACGCCAATTAGTTTGTCTTCTAAATATGATCAGCAGTCTTATATAGAGATATAAACTTTCATAAGAAAAATTTACCCTTTCAAGACCCAGTTTAACATTTTCATTTAAAGTTATCATCTCTTATGAAAACTGAGTTTATGTGGGGGTGAATAAAACGTTTACTACCTTTGTTTGGCAGTCTGCATGGTTAATATATATATAAAAAAGTGGTATGCTTGTCAATGAAACAACTTTCCACAAGAGACAAACTGACACCACAGAAATTAACAACTAAACGGCCATCAACAATGAGCAGAGCCAAAACCCCATAGTCAGCTATAGAAGGCCCCGAAATGATAAACGTAAAACATTCTTAATTTATGTACAAACAAACGATTGAAAAACGGGTTTCAACATGTTAGCGGGATATCAACCCTCCCTCTAACCTGGGACAGTGGCGTAACAGAACAACATAAGAACGAACTATGAAAATCAGTTGTAAAAGGCTTACCTCATCAGAAGGATACAAATATAATATAAATACATCTAACAAAAGAGCCTGTGTCGCTCACCTTGGTCTATGTGAATATTAAACAATGGACACGGATGGATTCATGACAAAATTGTGTTTTGGTGATGGTGATGTGTTTGCAGATCTTACTTTACTAAACATTCTTGCTGCTTACAATTATCTCTATCTATAACAGTACTTTCTGTGGAAAATGTTATTGAAAATCTTCAAATTTTAAGAAAATTGTTAAAAATTGACTATGAAGGGCAATAACTCCTTAGGGGGTCAATTGACTATTTTGGTCATACTGACTTATTTTTAGTTCTTACTTTGCTGTACATTATTGCTGTTTACAGTTTATCTCTATCTATAATAATATTCAAGATAATAACAAAAAAACATCAAAATTTCCTCAAAATTACCAATTCAGGGGCAGCAACCTAACAACTGATTATCCGATTCATCTGAAAATTCCAGGGCAGATAGATCGTGACCTGATCAACAATTTTACTTCCTGTCAGATTTGCTGTTAATGCTTTGATTTTTGAGTTATAAGCCAAAAAACTGCATTTTACCCCCATGTTCTATTTTTAGCCATGGTGGCCATCTTGGTTTGTTGGCCGAGTTACCGGACACATTTTTTTAACTAGATACACCAATGATGATTATGGCTTAGTTTGGTTAAATTTGGCCCAGTAGTTTCAGAGGAGAAGATTTTTCTAAAAGATTACTAAGATTTACGAAAAATGGTTAAAAATTGACTATAAAGGGCAATAACTCCTAAAATGGTCAACTGACCATTTTGGTCATGTTGACTAATTTGTAGATCTTACTTTGCTGAACATTATTGCTGTTTACAGTTTATCTCTATCTATAATAATATTCAAGATAATAACCAAAAACAGCAAAATTTCCTTAAAATTACCATTTCAGGGGCAGCAACCCAACAACGGAATGTCCGATTCATCTGAAAATTTCAGGGAAGATAGATCTTGACCTGATGAACAATTTAACCCCCAAGTAAGATTTGCTCTAAATGCTTTGGTTTTTGAGTTATAAGCCAAAAACTGCATTTTACCCCTATGTTCTATTTTTAGCCATGGCGACCATCTTGGTTGGTTGGGCGGGGCATCAGACACATTTTTTTAACAAGATACCCCAATGATGATTATGGCCAAGTTTGGTTAAATTTGGCCCAGTAGTTTCAGAGGAGAAGATTTTTCTAAAAGATTACTAAGATTTACGAAAAATGATTAAAAATTTACTATAAAGGGCAATAACTCCTAAAGTGGTCAACTGATCATTTTGGTCATGTTGACTTATTTGTAGATCTTACTTTGCTGAACATTATTGCTTTTTACAGTTTATCTCTATCTATAATGATATTCAAGATAATAACCAAAAACAGCAAAATTTCCTTAAAATTACCATTTCAGGGGCAGCAACCCAACAACGAAATGTCCGATTCATCTGACGATTTCAGGGCAGATAGATCTTGACCTGATAAACAATACTACCTCATGTCAGATTTGCTCTAAATGCTTTGGTTTTTGAGTTATAAGCCAAAAACTGCATTTTACCCCTATGTTCTATTTTTAGCCATGGCGGCCATCTTGGTTGGTTGGCCGGGTCACCGGACACATTTTTTAAACTAGATACCCCAATGATGATTGTGGCCAAGTTTGGTTAAATTTGGCCCAGTAGTTTCAGAGGAAAGATTTTTGTAAAAGTTAACGCAGGACGACGCCGGACGACGCCGGACGCCAAGTGATGAGAAAAGCTCACTTGGCCTTTCGGCTAGGTGAGCTAAAAATAGAGTGGACGTGGGCGGGTACTTGTATATCCGAACAACAAAAAGACACTATAAGTACTGATCTGAGAGTACTCGCAGTTACTGACAGCTAGTTCAAAGCCACTAACAACTAAGAAAAACTAGAGGCTCTAAAGAGCCTGTGTCGCTCACCTTGGTCTTGTGCATATTAAACAATGGACACAGATAAATTCATGACATAATTGTGTTTTGGTGATAGTGATGTGTTTGTAGATCCTACTTTACTGAACATTCTTGTTGCTACAATTATCTCTATCTATAATGAACTTGGCCCAGTAATTACAGTGGAAAATATTTTCTAAAAATTTACAAAAATTTATGAAAAATGTTAAAAATTAACTATAAAGGGAAATAACTCCTTAAGGGGTCAACTGGCCATTTTGGTCATGCTGACTTATTTGTAAATCTTACTTTGCTGAACATTATTGCTGTCTACAGTTTATCTCTATCTATAATAATATTCAAGATAATAACCAAAAACGGCAAAATTTCCTTAAAATGATCAATTCAGGGGCAGCAACCCAGTAGTTTCAGAGAAGAAGATTTTTGTAAAAGATTACTAAGATTTACGAAAAAATGGTTAAAAATTGACTATATAGGGCAATAACTCCTTCAGGGGTCAACTGACCATTTTGGTCATGTTGACTTATTTGTAAATCTTTTTTTGCTGAACATTATTGCTGTTTACAGTTTATCTCTGTCTATAATAATATTCAAGATAATAACCAAAAACGGCAAAATTTCCTTAAAATTATCAATTCAGGGGCAGCAACCCAACAACGGATTGTCCAATTCATCTGAAAACATCAGGGCAGATAGATCTTGACCTGATAAACAATTAAACCCTGTCAGATTTTCTCTTAATGCTTCGGTTTTTGAGTTATAAGCCAAAAACTGCATTTTACCCCTATGTTCTATTATTAGCCGTGGCAGCCATTTTGGTTGATTGGCCAGGTCACGCCACACATTTTTTAAACAAGTTACCCCAATGATGATTGTGGCCAAGTTTAGTTTAATTTGGCCCAGTAGTTTCAGAGAAGAAGATTTTTGTAAAAGATTACTAAGATTTACGAAAAAATGGTTAAAAATTGACTATATAGGGCAATAACTCCTTCAGGGGTCAACTGACCATTTTGGTCATGTTGACTTATTTGTAAATCTTTTTTTGCTGAACATTATTGCTGTTTACAGTTTATCTCTATCTATAATAATATTCAAGATAATAACCAAAAACAGCAAAATTTCCTTAAAATTACCAATTCAGGGGCAGCAACCCAAGAACAGGTTGTCCAATTCATCTGAAAATTTCAGGACAGATAGATCTTGACCTGATAAACACTTTTACTGCATGTCAGATTTGCTCTAAATGCTTTGGTTTCTGAGTTATAAGCCAAAAACTGCATTTTACCCCTATGTTCTATTTTTAGCCATGGCGGCCATCTTGGTTGGTTGGCCGGGTTACGCCACACATTTTTTAAACTAGATATCCCAAAGATGATTGTGGCCAAGTTTGGATTAATTTGGCTCTGTAGTTTAAGAGGAGAAGATTTTTGTAAAAGATTACTAAGATTTACGAAAAATGGTTAAAAATTGACTATAAAGGTCAATAACTCCTAAAGGGGTCAACTGACCATTTTGGTCATGTTGACTTATTTGTAAATCTTACTTTGCTGAACAATATTGCTGTTTACAGTTTATCTCTATCTATAATAATATTCAAGATAATAGCCAAAAACAGCAAAAATTCCCTAAAATTACCAGTTCAGGGGCAGCAACCCAATACCGATTCATCTGAAAATTTGAGGGCAGATAGATCTTGACCTGATAAACAATTTTACCCTGTCAGATTTGCTCTAAATGCTTTGGTTTTTGAGTTATAAGCCAAAAACTGCATTTTACCCCTATGTTCTATTTTTAGCCATGGCGGCCATCTTGGTTGGTTGGCCGGGTCACGCCACACATTTTTTAAACTAGATACCCCAATGATGATTGTGGCCAAGTTTGGTTTAATTTGGCCCAGTAGTTTCAGAGGAGAAGATTTTTGTAAAAGTTAACGACGACGGACGACGGACGCCAAGTGATGGGAAAAGCTCACTTAGCCCTTCGGCTTCGGGCCAGGTGAGCTAAAAACATGCATCTAAATTTTGCATTTAGGTAAAGATTGAAACAAACTGTGTGTAAAAAAGAAGGATTTACTATTATTGGATAGTAATGATTGTCCATGAAAAAAGAGTCATCTTGACCTAAATTAATTCTGGTTAAGGTACATTAAGATACAAAATCTAATCAACTATAAGTCATAGAAGAATAATATCTTTTAGATCGCACTTCTTTGATAACAATGGACCTTGAAAAAAATTCAAATTTGTGTTTAGGTCCAGATGATAGCAACAACACATAAAAGAGGAATGCTATATGTTACTGAGCACTACTTTGATTTTATATAAAGTCCACACAATTTATTTTTTTTGTAACAGAAGCACAAAAAAAACCAATACTCGTTATTATTTCAATATATAATTGTAATATGATTATATTAATGGAGAACTACTAGTATTGTTTTACTGTGAATTCTTTTCGTTGTTGTTATTGGCGTTCTAATTCTTCTCACATACAAGCTTGTCTGGGGATTTCTGTTAATTTTGCTACCAATTTTTTTTCCATATCCCATGCTAGGATCAATGTAAATACTGAGGTTGAAAATTTCATATCTGAATATTTTTTTCGTTATCTGGAAAGTTACTTTTGACGACGGATCTTGATTGTTTCTTAGGGGCTTTTTTCTCATGGATCTGGATCACTCTCGTGAAAAAAATTGGAAAATTGTCGAAACTAATTTGACTTTTATGCATTGACCTACAGTACTCCGCCATAAGTATTCGTAAAACAACAATGGCGGTCACGTCACGGAAGGGTAAACAAGATTTGACCGTCGTCTCCATGTCACAATCGGGATGGCAATGAATCTATATATAGATGATCATGTGGAAAAACATGTGGTTGTCATGTGACACGTGCGTAATGACGTCAGAGGCGTCTGCACTTACGTTGTATCTAATGTAAACAAAATGGGTCGCAAGGGAAAAGAACTGACATCTGATCAGAAAAGTCGTCTCGCTGCATTAAATGATGCAGGTTACAGAAAAAGTGAAATCGTCAAATTGACAGGCATTAAACAGAGTACTGTTTTCTGTTTTTTGAAGAGGTATGAGCACCGGGGTGATATAGAAAACATTCAGAGAACAGGCAGACCAAAATCCTTTCATACCGGGACATGAGAAAACTTTCCCGTTGTGTAAAAAAACATCGCCGTAAATCTTTATCTGAAATTACTAATATTTTTAATGAGAGCATTGATCGACCTTTCTCTAAACGAACTGTTGAACGCAAATTACATGCTGATGGGTTTCACAAGCGGTCAGTAAAGAAAAAAATTCGTATCCGTGAGGTCAACAAGAAGAAACGAGTGGCATATTGCAGGGGGAATTTACATAAAACTGTTAATGCACACTGGAGTAAAGTAATCTTCAGTGATGAGTGCAAGGTAATCATTGGGCAGGATTCTCGTGTCAGTGTCTGGAGAAAGGTCGGAGAAGAGTGGCTGACAGATTGTATTTGCCCTCCATCTCAGCGCAAGTATAGTTTAATGATCTGGGGATGCATCACTTACCATGGTGTCGGAACTATTACTGTAGTTGAAGGTAACATAAATGCCTTAAAATACATTGAAATTATTGACAATAACTTGTGGCCAGTGGTTGTTTGTCATTTTCCAGATGATAACTACGTTTTTCAAGATGATAATGCCCTCCTCCATCGAGCCCGATCTGTTCAAGATTTTCGTAGGGAAACGGGTCTAAAAAGCATGAACTGGCCAGCTCAGAGTCCCGACCTCAATATTATAGAGAATTGTTGGTGGGTATTAAAAAGGGAACTGCAAAAACGAACTCAGAACATAAATAATACCAAAGACCAGGAACGTGAAATTCGTGACATATGGGACAAATTAACTGTTACTTTCCTGAAATCGTTGTATAACAGCATTCCAAGGAGGATTTTACGAGTAATGAGGAACAAAGGAAACATAACAAAGTATTGAGGTATGATTTTTTTATTTTGTTACTTGTTAAATAGTTCCAAGTTTTTTCAGGTGCAGATTTACATTGACTGGCGGCCATTTTGTTTTTACGAATACTTATGGCGGACGACTGTATAATGGTTTACTTTTACAAATAGTGACTTGGATGGAGAGTTGTCTCATTGGCACTCATACCACATCTTCTTATATCTAAACACAAAAACTCAACATTGACTAATTCACCATAAAAATCAGGTCAAAATCAGGTGAAAACTGCCAAACAGACATGTTCACTTTACAAAAAATATATAAATCGGATATAGTTTATAAATGATCTACTGTTTATAGCAGCTGAGATACTGACTAGACAACGGAAAATGTACCTTGATCAGTGATCCATGACATGATCATGAATGGATTGTCATCCCTACGTCTCACATTATTGGACTTTTGTCACAGGTGAGAAAAAAATATAAATGGATTCTAACATTATATTATGTCAGACTGTAGTCTATAATGGCTTCCCCTTTTCTTGGAGAAATAATTCTAGCAAGGTAGAATATTGCCTGCAAGTACTGATAAACATGTACTATAACTTCCTACAGAAGACCATATATGTGATGGTACTTACAATGTGGTGTATTTCATATATTGGAAAGCTGCTAACACTATATAGCTTATAGTTTGTTATTATCTATTTTATAGTGATAAATCTCATCAATACATTGCAGTTAATTGCATGACGTCGTACAAAAAAAAATTTGTAAGGGTTCCACGGAACCCAGTGTCTCGCCTACGTTTGCTGTTAATCGCAGACTCAACAAAAATGAGGAAAAACATCAATAAAAATTTCCCTCTCGATACTGTCTTTTGATTGAAAGAAGCTTCCAAGTTTGGTAAAAAATCCAGGATAGTTTATGAATCTAATAAATGTTTTATAATTTTTAACTGCAGACTGTATGTAATGTTAACTGGAAGAAAAACTAAGTCCATTTATAAGTAAAATACGGAAAAAGTGAATTTTTTTTTACAAAATTTACTTCCGAATAATATCTTATGATCAGAAACAAGCTTTTGTCTAAGTTTGGTAGAAATCCAGGATAGTTTAAGAACATTATAAAAATTTTAAAAACTTAAACCACAGAGTGAATGGTTTGTTTCTGGCAAAAAAACTAAGTCCATTTATAAGTAAAATACGGAAAAGTGGAAATTTATTTTTACAAAATTTTCTTCTTGATACTATCTTATGATCATAAACAAGCTTCTGTCCAAGTTTGGTACAAATCAAGGATAGTTTATGAAAGTTATTAAAATTTTAAAAACTTTAACCACAGAGTGAATGTAATGTTTCCTCGCAGAAAAACTAAGTCCATTTATAAGTAAAATACGGAAAAAATGGAATTTTATTTTTACAAAATTTACTTCTGGATACTTTCTTATGATCATAAACAAGCTTCTCTCCAAGTTTGGTAGAAATTCAGTATAGTTTAAGAAAGTTATTAAAATTTCAAAAACTTTAACCACAGAGTGAATATTTGTGGACGCCGCCGCCGCCGACGGAATGTAGTCTCGCTTAGTCTCGCTTTTTCGACTAAAGTCGAAGGCTCGACAAAAATGTTGTTACTTTGCAATTCCTAGAGTAATAATAAACTAATGAAATTACCTTCTATTCCTAGTCCAGCAGTCACACCTGAAGATTTCTCTGACATGACAGTCTGAAAAAATTAGGAATATGCACTGTGAATATATCTTTACTCATGTCACTTGTTGCACTATAAAAATTATAAAATATCAACCCCCAAAATATACTTTATAAAACAAATGTTTCACATTATATAATATTTATATCGAACAAATTTTCATATTTTTCAGGAAAAAGGGTAGGCAAGAGACATTAATAGAGATATATAGTTTAAAGTGTAAAGTTGGTTTTTGAATTTGGAACATCCCCTTGTAGACATAAACTTGCTTCATGTTGATTTGCAAATGCATTTTGAATGCATTTTGAATTGTTCCAACTGTAGAATTTTCCAATATTCTGCAGTGATCTCACACTTATCATTTGTCTTGATACAATGTATCCGTTCACTTTTGGATAACCTCCATTTTAAGCATATGTAAAATCGAGTAAATCAAGTACCTATGTTCCATCATATAAAATTAAAGAACCTTAGTGAGCACGCTCACATACCCCAGGTCCCCACATTGTCATTGGAGAAATTAAATAAGTATAAGAAAAAATATTGAATAATAATTTCCTGTCAATATACATAGTATGTCCTTATTATCTACAAAGTTTCATGAAATTCTGTTGTGTGTTTTCAGAGGAGTTGCGATGACAAACTGTTGCAGAAGTACATTGAAGCAAATAAGTTCAAAGGGGCATAACTCCTAGAAAAAAATTGAACCGTAATTTCCCGTCGATATGCACAACTACATAGTATTTCCTTATTATCTACAAAGTTTCGTGAAATTCTGTTGTGTGGTTTGAGAGGAGTTGCGATGACAAACTGTTGCAGTAGTACATTAAAGTAAATAAGTTCAAAGGGGCGTAACTCCTAGAAAAAAAATTGAATCGCAATTTCCCGTCAATATGCACAACTACATAGTATGTCCTTATTATCTGAAAAGGTTTCGTGAAATTCTGTTGTGTGGTTTGAGAGGAGTTGCGATGACAAACTGTTGCAGTAATACATTAAAGTAAATAAGTTCAAAGGAGCGTAACTCCTAGAAAAAAAATTGAATCGCAATTTCCCGTCGATATGCACAACTACATAGTATGTCCTTATTATCTGAAAAGGTTTCGTGAAATTCTGTTGCGTGGTTTGAGAGGAGTTGCGATGACAAGAAACAGGACTGACGGACTGACGGACAGACTGACTGACGGACGGACGGGTCAAAAACATTATACCCTCCGCAACTTCGTTGCGTGGGGTATAAAAATTGTCCTTTAACGTAGTATTTAGGGTATAAACCAGCTAGAGGCTCAAAGGTGTCTGAATATCGCTCATCTGTCATGTTTGCCCCATAAACTATACAATAAAATTAGGCATTTTGCCAAAACAGAATTAGATTGATTGATTGTTGGTGTTTTAAAACAATCTAAATCCCAGCATGCACTTTGCTATATGGAAGCTTATGGTACAATTTCAGAGAGATCCATACATTTACACACAAGATATTGTCCAAAAACTACAAAAATGCTTGTTTTTGGCTCCTATTTGTCCCCTTTTTCCTTATAAACTGTCGGTAATATAACCCCAAAAGCAATCCCAACTTTCCTTTTGTGGTATTGAATCTTCTGGTAAAATTTCATATAGATCCATTTACTTAAACTAAAGTTATCAGTGGTGGACCCAGAAATTTTCATAAATGGGGTCCCACCGACTGCTTAAGAGGGGGCCCGATCCGCTCATGCTTCAGTGATTCCCTATATAATCAACCAAAATTTTCCAAAAAAAGGGGGGCCTGGGCCCCCCAGGCATTCCTCTAAATCCACCTCTGGTTATTGTCTTGAAACCAAATGTGTCTTTGGACAACCACCAGGACATGATAGTATTATACGAACCCATTTTATGCAGTAGTATAAAAACCTGTACCATAAACATGATAAAGTGAGCTATAAAGGTTGCAATTCTGTAAATATGGACAATGCAATTTCCCATAGGAACACCTTTTAAGGCTAAAACTGTACCACTTTTACTATGAAGTTTTGAAAAAAATCTTATCCTAGAATTGAAATTTCATATGAACCCCAATTTTTTTCAAAGGTCAAAATATAGGGCTGTGCGGCATATTTTCAACGTTTATATGCCCTGAACTTCTCAGAGTTTAAACTAACAGTAATTTTCTTAACTACCCCTACCTCAAAAGAAAGGTTACCACAGATTTCAGTGTAAACAATATGCACATGTAAATTTACTGGTAACATTCCGAAGTTATGTCTCTGTGAGATGGAACAAAGAGAGCATAACTGGGAACCAGTATGTAAACAAAATTAATTGTCTATGAATATTCAAGTTCTCCCCAAAAGAGGCGTATTTTGAGAAACAGCTGTATTTACAAAGTGCAACCTACAATTAGGGCCATAACATGAAAAATATGAAATATTCAATTGAGAAAACTAACAACCCCCCTACAGAAAAAAAAGTTGAGGGCCATTTGATGGCCATGTGGCGGACAGTTGAGGGCTAGCTGTTTTAAGGAAAATAGTTGAGGGCTAGGTGTTGAGCATCTTAGCTCAACTCAAACCTGGCCAAGCAGTGTATGTTGGATAGATGTCGCTCAACTGGCCCTCAACTTAAGCTGGCCATTAAGTTGAGGAAAAGTTGAGCAATTGATCTTTGGTTTTCATATAGTTGAGCAAAAGTTGAGCATTCAGACTTTGAAATTTTTGTAGTTGAGCAAAAGTTGAGCATTCAGACTTTGAAATTTTTGTAGTTGAGCAAAAGTTGAGCATTCAGACTTTGAAATTTTTGTAGTTGAGGAAAAGTTGAGCGTTCAGACTTTGATTTTTTTTTTTATAGTTGAACAAAAGTTGAGCAATTAGAAATATGACCTGGTGATATAAATGTTATGTGCCATCTGTTTTATCTGTCTTTAGTGCAAATGGACAGGAAGTATTATTATAAATGTACACAAAGTTTGAGGCAAAATTAAGGGAAGCACATGTTTTTATACATTTTTCTGTATTTTAACTTAACTAAATCTTTGACATAAAGATAAAAAACAAACAGTATTTCTTTTATTATAAGATATCAAATATTCAAGATTGAGGTAATTAACAGTTATTATTAGGGGCAAATCTCAAAGTGATCACACTGTCACAATACCCAAAAGAACCTCAAACATTTAAAATTTGAACTGGGTTTGAGCATGCACATGGCAAGCAAAGATGTCTTCTAGTTATCATGAATAAAATATGAATTTTACAATGAATGTAGATAAAAAAAGTTACAAATAACTGTATTGACATTGATAAGTGCAGTGTATTCTTCTGATGACATGACTCTTGGATTTAGGAAGATTGATGTTTTAACACATATTTCTGGAAACATCTTTTGGTAAGTACATTGGACAAAATGTTGGATTAGATTTGATTTCCACCATTTTGAATAAGTGTATAATTATGCTCTTTTAGTTCAAAATAGTGATATGTAAAGTGTTTTCTTTATAAACTTTAAAGAGTGAAGAAAAAAATGAGACAATGTATTTATGCATTAATTTATGTACATGTATTGTCAAAATGTGTAAGACAGGAGACATGTTTATCTTATTATTAAGACAATTTGTTTAAGAAAGTATTACTAATAAAATAAGAATATTCTAATATAATGAATTTGGTATAAAACTAGACATCTATTCTTATTTGCTAGATTACTTCTAAAATGCAAGGATAAAGCATTCATGTAGTCTGTTGTGAGTTGAGGTTTTTCAGCAGTGTTTTGGTTATAAAAATACACAATTTAAAATTATTTTTTCTACAATGTGTAGTCATCAGTGTGCAATTACCACACAATGCTCAACTTTTAAAGACCTAGCCCTCAACTTTTAATGACCTGGCCCTCATATTGGCCACCTAGCCCTCAACTTTTAATGACCTGGTCCTTAACTGTTGGCCAGGTAGCCCTCAACTCTAATTGCTCAACTGTTGGACACCTAGCCCTCAACTATGATATTTTCTCAACGTTGCTCAACTAATTTGCATAAAGTTGAGCATTGATAGTTGAGGGCTACCTAATTTGCATGGCAAAAATCCAGCTAGCCCTCAACTGGCCCTCAACTATTTGCTCAACTGATGGCCAGCTCAGGCCTCTACAATAACTTTTTTTTCATCTTGTCCAGTAGGACAAGTATATACCAAAACTTACTTGTCCGAATGAAATTGTAACTTGTCCAAATTTTTTTTAATATTAACCTATTTTGCATTTCAAGTTGATTCAAGGAACAAAATGAATTAAAAAAAAATGAACAGAATTTGATTTGTATCTTTTGACATGTTTGAAATACTTTTAAAAGATATGAGCCATGAACAACTGAATTTAGTTGTGTCACATGACTTAGGTTCTAGTTTTTATCAATTCTAAAGTCTCTCATCATACTTTGCACATGAGGCACCATCTGGTTGGCCTTTTAATGTACACTCATTGGATTTTTATCCTATTTTTTTAAAAGTTGATTTTTTTTTATTCAAATGCAATCAATAAAAAGAATATGAGGTATGATTGTCAATGAGACAAAAGACCAAATGACACAGAAATTAACAACTATAGGTCACTACATTGCAAGTATTGTTTTTTCTACATAAAGATCAAACATGATTTGATGATTTTTATGGTAAATAATTTCCTCATTCTTATTTAAAAAATACGGTATGGACATTGGTATTAATTATTATAAAGCAACAAAATAAGGTAGGAAAAGAGGTTCTGATTTGTCTTGATCCAGAAATGTCTACTGCCTTGCCAAACTGTCTATTAATCATGTATATTAAATATGTCTCCTACGGTGCCCAACTGTCTATTAAACTTGGAGCCGAATCATTTCCGAGCTGGTGACGAACTGTCTTTTAAAGTTTCCTTCTCGAAAAAGCGCATGGTTGAATGGGATCGGTTAGACTGGTTTCCGAGAAAAGTGTGCTTTTTACCTGTTAAAAGTACTTGACAAAGAACCAGTTTTAAATTATCGATTGCAAGTCTGAGGGGTCTTGAGAAATAAAAAGTTTCATTTAGTTTCAGTTTAAAAAGGAAAGATGTCAAACAAATCTTCTTTTCTTGTTTTTTTGTTAATAATTATACTTTGTTCATCAAAGTTGGATTACAATTTATTTTCTGCAGAATGATTCGACTTGTCCCATCGGACAAGCTTGGTATAGCTTTTACTTGTCCGACCTTTTTTACCTCTGGTACCGGACAATCGGACAAGCGTTATTGTCGAGGCCTGCAGCTAGCCCTCAACTGGCCCTCAACTGATAGCTCAACTGGCGGCCAGTTGAGCAATGCAGTTGGCCTAGTGATCATTTTTTCTGTATGGGAGGCCTAACTTAAATAAATATGATAGACATTCTTTTCAGAGGAGATGATCTTTGAAAAATTGTTAGATGGACAAAGAAAATAGGTCAAGAAATATTGTTTAAGGCTATTACCGCTTAAGGAGTTATCCAATTGTTTTGTTAGTATTGACGTTTTTGTTGATCTTGCATGCCTGACTTTTTTTTTCAAATAACATTTTCTATCTAACTAAAATAGTTTTCAAGATAATAGACAACAAGAATGTGTCCATAGTACACGGATGCCCAACTCGCACTATCATTTTCTATGTCAAAACTCTTATTTGGCATTAAAATTAGAAAGATCATATCATAGGGAACGTGTAAAAAGTATCAAGTTGATTGGATTTCAACTTCATCAAAAACTACCTTGACCAAAAACTTTAATCTGAAGCAGGAAACAAATGGACGGACAGACGGACGTATATACAGACGGACAAGGCTAAAACTTAATGCCCCCTCTGCTACAGAGGGGGGATAACAAGGGCCAAATAAAGTACAAAGTTGAAAAGTATATAGAGGACCCATAGTTCCGAGAGTTTTTGCCAAATACAGCTAAAACTATATTCCTGTGGTAGAAAATTCTTAGTATTCATAAAAACTGAAAGTTTTGTAAACAGTTAATTTGTAATACAGTAGTTCAGGGAAAGCTTGTTCGCGACCTAGAATTCTGAGTGGGTCAAGCGTTTAATTAAAACTCATGCGAGAAAAGCCGAGAATATACGAGATTTGGTTGAACTGGGGGCAAAGTCATATATGGTACACATCAATATTCGGTGTTAAATAGGCGTTTATTAGGACGCCTGCCGCTTTCCCGTTTACCTGTGAAGTCGTTGAGTGTCATCTGTTTTTTGTTTGTTTATGTTTATGTGTAATAAAGTAAAATAAGTAATATTTTGAAAAATTTCGGGACATAGTGTTTAAAAATTACGGGAGAAAATTGGAAAAGAAAATTGAAATTACTGCTTGCAAAAGCCAAAACAAAATGTTTGTTAAAGAAGGAACGAGGTCCTTCAAGTCCCTGGAAGCTGTTAAGAACTTTGAAGATCTTTGAAGAAGTTTATGTGCAGAAATATAATTTTTTGTTGATTGAGAATAATTTCCAAAAACATGCTGGCGTAATGGCATTAATTGCCAAAACAGTATAGCATATACAATGTTGACACTACATAATTTATTTTTTTAGCCTTTTTTCGGGAGAATATAGATAAACAATCTAAACCATATGATTGTCATGTAAGACGGAGCTTTTTGAAAAGTTGTTGCTGGTCATAACACTTAGTCGTAATGAATGATATTATGCGATGTATTCAATAAAAAATAAACATCATGGCTTCATAAATGTTATGTTTTCAATATTGTATAAATAATCTGACCGTTAAACCTTGGTACAGTATATACGTTCCTTGTTCAAACCATAATAAAAATATAAAGTTCCCATAAAATCAAACAGCTTCAGATCGTCATATGGAATTAAAATCTTAGCAAAAAAGCCGCACCCACTTATAAGATATATAAATGTCTTTACTCTGACATATATATTGGAATTAGGGGTCATCCATAATTGTCAACCATTTTCCAAAGTGTACAAAACGTACACTTTTTCAGACCCCCCACCCTCCCTCAAAAAGTGTACATCAACCATTTTCAGATTTCAAGAGAGGAATCAATCATTCTTAATAAAAAGAAGATCCTGTTTATTATATTTTAGTTTAATATAGAAATTTGCATTGAAAACAAACTAAAACATATCTGACTGTTTTATTTGATGACATCTATCTGTGATGCTTGTGTTTTGTTAGAATAAAGAGTTCAAAGATTAGTGTTTCCCCTATCACACAGTGGGAACTCCAATGAAAAAGATCACTTAGAGCATGCAAAAGATTAACAAAAGGGCACATAAACTATGCTAAGAATCAAAGAAAGGGAAATGCATGGTTATATTGCATTGGTAAAGTATGGATTAACAGTTGTTGATGGAATCAGAGCTTAAGACAGCAATCAATAAAAGTGTAATGTTTTAAACATTTTAAGTTTTTAAATTTCCCACCTGTATTTCTATTCAAAAGGTAAATATGCCATTCATGCACTATTATCGTTTATGTATATATACTGTAACGTGTACATATATTGGATAATTTTTAAGGTTAAGGTTAAACTTCATATGGAGGTGCTCCTAATTAAAGGAGGCTTATACTAAGAAAATAAGTTTACTTCCGGTTTACTGTTTTGGAATACATTATAAGGAAATTAATCGAAGGACCAGTTTAAAATCTTTTCACAAAATGGCGTCTTGTCAAAATCTAAACATTAAAGAATTTAGTGTTTCCATCAGTTTTGTTTATAATAAACAGAGTGAAACGATAACGATCTATAATAAAGCAGGTGAAATTGACAATCGGGGGCACTGAGAAATGCTTGAAAACGTTTTGTTTAAAATTTTTTACAAGTTTACATTTTTGAAAGATTTCGTTTTCATATGATTTGATCTTTTAATCGTTCAATCCGGATTGAGGAGAATTATGATATCGAAATAAATATCATCAAGGGAAAATAATGAAGAAGAAATAAGAAGAGAAACACACCCAAGCCAATTCTCGATTTTATACATCGACCTTCCCTACGGAAACGAAATAAATTCTGGAAATAAAACAAAAAGCGTACGGTAAAAATGTTGATTTTTTAACCCCCTCCCCCCAAGTGTACGTTTTGTACACTTTGGAAAATGGTTGACAATTATGGATGACCCCTTAACTAGATGTTCTGTATACAATATTATGTATGCTTCACAATATATCAAAATAAAATGCTGAACGACCCATCTCCCCCTCCTTTCAAAAATTGTCAATATCCGATTAAGCACAAAACATTTATGTAAATACATGCATGCAATCAGGGCTAGCATTTTGAACATATATTTTAATGGTACCTAACTGTCAGAACATGATTACAATTATTAAGGGTATATAAATTGTCTCTAACTGTCGCGTGGTGAGATTAATAGTTTAAGGTAAAACTTTATGATACCATATGGCCTAGGTGTTGATTGACTTTTATTTTTATGACCTAAGATCAGTTCCTCAGATATGGTAATGAAATAGCACCTGTACCTTCTTGAATATACAGACGATCTGCTAAGTGAACATCACAGCATGAATCTGTCCATTTTTGCGTGAAGGTAACATTCAAAGTCAGGTGACATATATCTAACCGTTCCTTTTAAAATGTTTTGTAATTAAGATTAATTAACATAACGGTCAAAATAGTCTGTTTTAATATGTCAGTGGAATCTTCAGCTTTAGAAGAATGTAACAAACTTTGTATTTATAAACGATATAAAGTAGTATTTGGTTTTGAAAGATACTTAGATTTTCATTGTAATGTATCTATATTAACAAAATTGCGTAGCGGCACACTTAGATTAAATGTTGAAGTTGGTCGTTATCTGAATACTCAAAGAGAAAATAGAATTTGTATCATGTTGCAATATGAATGTTTTGGAAGACGAATATCATTTTGTTTTATCATGTCCAACGTACAGATCTGTGCGCATAGAATTTTATATTTATTCTACTATTCTTGGCCAAATCGGCACAAGTTAGATAATTTATTCTAAATCTCTGACAGTAAAACTATGCATTTATTCAAATGCAGCCGCTTGGAAAATTAGATCACATATAATGTCATAATATTATAATATACTCTGTAACTTCTGTTCTCTGCTGCCTTTTATTTGTCATATGTTGTATATATTTTCGTTTGCCATAGCATGTGAAAATAAATTATGCATATGACTACAGTAATAACGATGCCGATCTGGTAAATCAATAAACTGATAATGCCCCCAGTTTATCAAATCTCGTATCTAATTAGTCGATAACGCAAAATCACGATCGATCTTGCACATGCGCATTGCTTCCCTGAACTAGAGTATTATGACCATAATCATAATATCAATAATAATTCATGTCAACAAAAAGTGCTTACTAATCACTTGATAAACTTGTCAGCTGTACATAATCTACAACCAGATGCTCCGCAGGCGTAGCTTTATACGACCGCAGAGGTTGAACCCTGAACGGTTGGGGCAAGTATGGACACAACATTCAAGCTGGATTCAGCTCTAAATTTGGATTGTGATTAAATAGTTGACACAGCATAGGTTTCTGACACAGAATGAATGTGTTCTAATGAACTTAAAATTTTTGTTTTCTCTTAGAGCAATTCACTATGCTGTTGAATATTAATCCTCTCAAAAAATGTTTGAAGAAATTTTCTTTTTTATTTATGAAATTTCAAATGAGAAAAATTGAACCCAATTTTTTTAATCACATCCCCCTTTCCTTATTCCAAAACTTATCTCAATTAAAATTTCTAATGGAGTTTGCAACAATAAACTACTCATTTAAATACATCATAAAATATTAAGATGTAAAAAAACTGCTTGTTATCACTGAATGGTAAAGATTATTTTAATTTATCAGTTGGTAGTAAAAAGTGAATATACATTGTATATTGTATATAACAAAGATTCTGGACAAAGAAAGATAACTCCAATTAAAAAAAAATCTTGCTATTGCACAATATTTTGCAATTAGATATTTCTTGCTTACTATTCTGGACAAAGAAAGATAACTCTAATTAAATTTTTTTTTGCTATTTCACAATATTGTGCAATTAGATATTTCTTGCCATTGCGCAATACTGTGCAATTGAAAAGACTTGCTATTGCACAATACTTAATATAATAATTTTAGATCCTGATTTGGACCAACTTGAAAACTGGGCCCATAATAAAAAATCTAAGTACATTTTTGGATTCAGCATATCAAAGAACCCCAAGATTTCAATTTTTGTTAAAATCAGACTAAGTTTAATTTTGGACCCTTTGGACTTTAGTGTAGACCAATTTGAAAACAGGACCAAAAATGAAGAATCTACATACACAGTTAGATTTGGTATATCAAAGAACCCCATTTATTCAATTTTTGATGAAATCAAACAAAGTTTAATTTTGGACCCCGATTTGGACCAACTTGAAAACTGGGCCAATAATCAAGAATCTAAGTACATTTTTAGATTCAGCATATCAAAGAACCTAACTGATTCATTTTTTGTCAAAATCAAACTAAGTTTAATTTTGGACCCTTTGGACCTTAATGTAGACCAATTTGAAAACGGGACCAAAAGTTAAGAATCTACATACACAGTCATGACAGTTAGATTCGGCATATCAAAGAACCCCAATTATTCAATTTTGATGAAATCAAACAAAGTTTAATTTTGGACCCTTTAGGCCCCTTATTCTGTTGGGACCAAAACTCTCAAAATCAATACCAACCTTCCTTTTATGGTCATAAACCTTGTGTTTAAATTTCATAGATTTCTATTTACTTATACTAACGTTATGGTGCGAAAACCAAGAATAATGCTTATTTGGGTCCCTTTTTGGCCCCTAATTCCTAAACTGTTTGGACCTAAACTCCCAAAATCAATACCAACCTTCCTTTTGTAGTCATTAACCTTGTGTCAAAATTTCATAGATTTCTATTAACTTAAACTAAAGTTATAGTGCGAAAACCAAGAAAATGATTATTTGGGCCCTTTTTGGCCCCTTATTCCTAAAATGTTGGGACCAAAACTCCCAAAATCAATACCAACCTTCCTTTTGTGGTCATAAACCTTGTGTTAAAATTTCATAGATTTCCATTCACTTTTACTAAAGTTAGAGTGCGAAAACTAAAAGTATTCGGACGACGACGACGCCAACGTGATAGCAATATACGACGAAAAATTTTTCAAATTTTGCGGTCGTATAAAAATGTAACAAATATGACAATATGACAAAAAGCAATAAATGACAGGAGTTATTGACCTTTAAAATGACAAATTTTTACTTATATAAGTGTTTATCTGTCTGTGTGTCGTTTGTCCGTCCGTTCATTCATCGGTTCGTCAGTCCGTGTGTCCACCCGTACATCCCAAATTTGGTTTCCAGCCTCAACCAAATGTTATAAAACTTATACCCAATGCTTATTACCACAAAATATATACAGATCAAGTTTGAATTTTGGTGGCGTCACATTAAGAGTTATACCCCTTTACAAATGGAAAAATTGCTGAATTTTTCGTTTCCATTCTGTAACTAGTTTCCCTCAACCAAATGTTATGAAATTTATGCAGAATGCTTATTACCACAAAATACAGATCAAGTTTGAATGTTAGTCACTTTCACTATTATAGATCTAGAGTTACATGTATGGCCCTTTGCAAATGGTAAAAATTGCTGATTTTTTTCGTTTCTGTTATGTAACTAAAGTTAGCCTGAACCAAATGTTATGACACTTATACACAATGCTTAGTACCACAAAATAAAGAGCAAGTTTGAATTGTTTTGGTATTACTTTTACTGTTCTAGAGTTATGCCCCTTTACAAATGGAACCAGGTGCTCCGCAGGGCGCAGCTTTATACGACCGCAGAGGTCGAACCCTGAACAGTTGGGTCAAGTATGGACAAAACATTCAAGCGTGATACAGCTCTGAATTTGGATTGTGATCAAATTTTTGACATTACATGTTTTTTTTTACACAAAACAAATGTCAAGATTTTACAAATCAATTAAAGATTTCTTCTTCAAACTTATTTAAATCTAAAATTAAATAGTTGACACAGCATAGGTTTCTGACACAGAATGAATGTGGTCTAATGAACTTAAAATTTTTTTTTTGCCTTTGAGCAATTCACTATGCTGTTGAATATTAATCCTCTAAAAAAAATGTTTGAAGAAATTTTCTTTTTATTTATGAAATCTGAAATGAGAAAAATTTAACCCCCCCTTTTTTTCACATCCCCGTTTCCCTTTTTCCAAAACTGATATAAATTCAAATTTCTAATGGAGTTTGCAACAATAACTACTCTTTTAAATACATCATAAAATATTAAAATGTAAAATAAAGTGCTTGTTATCACTGAATGGTAAAGATTGGTTGGTAGTAAAAGTGAATATACATTGTTTATTGTATAAAACAATAAAAAAAACTTCATCAGCAACATTTTATATTGGCAAATTTCCAATGAAGTTATTTACATAAAGTTATTGGCAAATAAAAATAGAAAATGACATCATAGTCATGTCTGGCCAATGTCCAACATACATTATCTAAAAACATTTTAGATAAGATAAGGAAAAAAAGCTTCATCAGCAACATTTTATATTGGCAAATTTCCAATGAAGTTATTTACATAAAGTTATTGGCAAATAAAAATAGAAAATGACATCATAGTCATGTCTGGCAAATTTCCAACATATATTATCAACTACTATTCTATACAAAGAAAGATAACTCCAATTGAAAATTAATTGCTATTGCACAATATTGTGCAATTAGATATTTCTTGCTATTGTGCAATACTGTGAAATTGAAAATTTCTTGCTATTGCACAATACTTGATATGGAATCCTGATTTGGACCAACTTGAAAACTGGGCCCATAATCAAAAATCAAAGTACATATTTAGATAAAGCATATCAAATAAGCCAAAGAATTCAATTTTTGTTAAAATCAAACTTAGTTTAATTTTGGACCCTTTGGACCTTAATGTAGACCAATTTGAAAACTGGATCAAAAATTAAGAATCTACATACACAGTTAGATTTGGCATATCAAAGAACCCATTTATTAAATTTTTGATGAAATCAAACAAAGTTTAATTTTGGACCCCCATTTGGAAACTAGGCCAATAATTAAAAATCTAAGTACATTTTTAAATTCAGCATATCAAAGAACCCCAAGGATTCAATTGGTGTTAAAATCAAATTAAGTTTAATTTTGGACCCTTTGGACCTTAATGTAGACCAATTTGAAAACGGGACCAAAAATTAAGAATCTACATACATAGTTAGATTCGGCATATCAAAGAACCCCAATTATTCAATTTTTGATGAAATCACACAAAGTTCAATTTTGGACCCTTTGGGCCCCTTATTCCTAAACTGTTAGGACCAAAACTCCCAAAATCAAACCCAAACTTCCTTTTATGGTCATAAACCTTGTGTTTAAATTTCATAGATTTCTATTTACTTATACTAAAGTTATGGTGCAAAAACCAAAAATAATGCTTATTTGGGCCCCTTTTTGGCCCTTAATTCATAAACTGTTGTGACCTTAACTCCAAAAATCAATCCCAACCTTCCTTTTGTGGTCGTAAACCTTGTGTTAAAATTTCATTGATTTCTATTCACTTATACTAAAGTTATTGTGCGAAAACCAAGAATAATGCTTATTTGGGCCCTTTTTTGGCCCTTAATTCCTAAACTGTTGGAACCAAAACTCCCAAAATCAATCCCAACCTTCCTTTTGTGGTCATAAACCTTGTGTCAAAATTTCATAGATTTCTATTCACATAAACTAAAGTTATAGTGCGAAAACCAAGAAAATGCTTATTTGGGCCCTTTTTCCTAAAATGTTGGGACCAAAATTCCCCAAATCAATCCCAACCTTCCTTTTGTGGTCATAAACCTTGTGTTAAAATTTCATTGATTTCTATTCACTTTTACTAAAGTTAGAATGCGAAAACTAAAAGTATTCGGACGACGACGACGCCAACGTGATAGCAATATACGACCAAAAAATTAAAATTTTTGCGGTCGTATAAAAATTGTTGATTTTTTCGTTTTCGTTCTCTAACTACACTTTGCCTCAACCAAGTGATATGAAATTTATACACAATATTTATTACAACAAAACTCAGATCAAGTACAAATATGGGTAGCTAGCATCATTACCGTTCTTCAGTTATGTCCCTTTATAACTTTATATGTTATGCAAGAGGGGCATCATCTGTGTCCAATGAACACATTCCCCATCTATTTTGTTTAAATATTTTTTAATTCAAACATCACTGATGAGTCTTTTGTAGACGAAAAAAGCAACTGCTGTAGAAATTTGTTATCCTCGTATCTATGATGATTATAAAAAAGAAGATGTAGTATGATTGCCAATGAGACAACTCTTCACAAGAGACCAAAGAACACATAAATCAACAATTATAGGGCAACGTAAGGCCTTCAACAATGAGCAAAGCCCATACCGCATAGTAAGCTATAAAAGGCCCGAAATGACAAATGTAAAACAATTCAAACAAGAAAACTAACAGCCTAATTAATGTACAAAAAATAAACAAAAAAACAAATATGTTACACAGCAACAAACAACAACCACTGCATTACAGGCTCCTGACTTGGGACAGGCACATACATACAGAACGTGGCGGGGTAAAACATGTTAGCTGATCCTAACCCTCCCCTAACCTGGAACAGTGGTGTAACAGTTCAACATAAAAACGAACTATAAAAATCAATTGAAAAAAGCTAAACTCATCAAATGGATACAATTAGAAATGCATTTAACAAAAACATAGAGTGGACATGGCTGGTACTTGTACATCCCAACAACAAAAAGACACTAAATACAGATCTTAGAGTACTTGCAGTTGATCATATGTGTATCGCTCTATTTATTATAGCTAAAACAAACAAAAAAAGGACTCAACATAATTTAATTTATCTAAAACTTTTTTGTAGATCTTCAATTTCCTCATCAATTAAGAATTATCAGGACTGTAGCTGCATGAGTTGATGCAAATGCAAATAATCTATCACTTTTAAACAAAACAAAGTTTTTCCAAAAATAAAAGGTCAAAGGTCTTCAACAAGAGTGTACACGCTGAAATGTCTCGCCTCCTTTACTGACCATTGATTTCTTGAAAGTCTTACAGATAAAGGTTTAACTATAAGTATTACACAAATTAAACATTAAAGATCTGACATTGAGGTCAAGGTCAGATAAATTCTAACAGACAGACATATACACCTTACATTTTTTTATACACCAAATATAGTTGACTTTTGGCTTATGGTAATTGAAAAACAGACCAAAACAAAAACTTAACATTGACCAATAAACCATGCATGAAAATTAGGTCAAGGTCAGATTATACCTGCGAAACAGACA
Organism: Mytilus edulis; assembly: GCA_019925275.1. Lineage (NCBI taxonomy): Eukaryota > Metazoa > Mollusca > Bivalvia > Mytilida > Mytilidae > Mytilus > Mytilus edulis. The sequence goes on along the minus strand of JAHUZM010000030.1, from coordinate 38,436 downwards.
TGTAAACCTTACAAGTATTCAATATACAAAATATAGCTGACATATTGCTCATATTGTTAAAAGTATTTGAAAAACAGACCAAAACATAACAAGAGTGCACACCCTGAAATGTCTTGCCTCCTTTACGCCAGGATTTTTTAATTTGTTGGTTTACGGATCCACCGACCCGATTTTGCCGACTTCCAGAATAAAAATAAAATTGATTTTCATGCTTTTTTATTTCCACCGACCCTAGCAAATACATTATCCCTGAAAAATAATTAAAATCTTCTTTTTTTAAGAAATGAAATGCATTAATCACTAACAAAATTGATAACACTTTCTGTTGTGAAAAATAAAACTTCCAGGTTACGTTTCTAAAAATAGACAAATCAATTATAACTGACCTTGGCTTGAAATGTTGTTTGCGCAAATAATTTTTCGGAACAAAAATCAATAAAACCAATTACACAATAAGTTCGTTTCCCTTATTTGTCATCAGTCCGTAAGATGCATAATCTCATAGAAATAGACTTGTCCAAATGTGGACAGGTGGAAGACACCAAGTAAAAGTTCTGCATATCAACAAATCATTTAGAATTTTCTTGTTTCATAGATAATATAAAAAAATATCGTCCATTTGGATAAAAAAACAGGAATGCATGACACCAGATTAACCCGATATTCTCGTTTTTCCAGTGGAGGAGTCTATTACGTTTTTGACACGTGTGTTGAAACTTGTTTTCGTATGATGTTTTCCTTATCAGTTTTGAATTCGTGCTTGAAGATCATTACTCACCAAGTTTTCTGAAATTGACTGAGAGCTACGCGAATTTGTTTTTCTTGTTTGTGAAATGACGACTTAATTTCGTCTTTGTCTGTGCACACGCCCCTTTTTTACAGGAAATTATTAGACAATGTCATGCGATATTTATTACAGCTGAGCAAGATTATTTCATCAACTAAAATTTAAGAAATGATGACAAAATAGCATGACAAACATAATGTTAGAAAGGTGAAATATAATAAAGTTGAGAATGGAAATGGGGAATGTGGCAAAGAGACAACAACCCGACCAAATAAAAAACAACAGCAGAAGGTCACCAACAGGTCTTCAATGTAGCGAGAAATTCCCGCACCTGGAGGCGTCCTTCAGCTGGCCCCTAAACAAATATATACTAGTTCAGTGATAATGAACGCCATACTAATTTCCAAATTGTACACAAGAAACTAATATAAAAATAATACAAGACTAACAAAGGCCAGAGGCTCCTGACTTGGGACAGGCGCAAAAATGTGGCGGGGTTAAACATGTTTGTGAGATCTCAACCCTCCCCCTATACCTCTAACCAATGTAGAAAAATAAACGCATAACAATACGCACATTAAAATTCAGTTCAAAAGAAGTCCGAGTCTGATGTCAGAAGATGTAACCAAAGAAAATAAACAAAATGACAATAATACATAAATAACAACAGACTACTAGCAGTTAACTGACATGCCAGCTCCAGACTTCAATTAAACTGACTGAAAGATTATGATTTCATCATATGAACATCAGGCACAATCCTTCCCGTTAGGGGTTTAGTATCATACCATCATAACATATATGAGAAAAACATAACCCGTGTCATGCCAACAACTGTTTTTAGAATAAATGTCTTTAGTTCCGACGCAAAGACCTTATCAGTGACTCAATATTAACGCCAAAATATGCAATCTTTAATGACTTGACAACAGTATCGTAATTATATCCCTTCTTAATCAGTCTATTTAAAGGTTTTGTAAGTTTCTGAGGTGAATACTGACACCTTTGTGCTTTATAAAGAATATTTCCATAAAAAATTGGATGTGAAATACCTGAACGTATAAAAAGTCTGCATGTTGAGCTATATTTACGAATGATGTTAGTTTGCATATTTTTTCTGTCTTGAAAGATATTTTTTTTTCTTTTTTTTTCCCGACCCGACTTTTTCATGGGGAAAATCCGTAAACCTACAAATTAAAAAACTGTGGCCTTACTGACCATTGATTAACTGAAAGTCTAAAAGATAAAATTTAACTAAAAGTATTACACAAACTTAACATTTTAAAAGATCTATGAAATTGAGGTCAAGGTCAGATAAATCCTATCAGACAGACATTTAAACCTTACAATTTTTGGTAATTGAAAAACAGACCAAAACACAAAAACTTAACATTGCTTATGTTGCTTTAATTATTTGAAAAACAGACCAAAACGTAACAAGAGGGCACACGCTGAAATGTCTCACCTCCTTAACTGGCTACTGATTTTATGTTGTTTTTCCTAAATATAAAGCTTTACTTCAAGTATCACATACACTTTACATGATCCAAGAAAATTTCGTCAAGATCAGATAAACCAAACCGAAAATACATGTACTAATCACAATCGTTTCAGGCACAAAATATAGTTGACCTATTGCTTATAGTTTCTAAGAAACATATCAACCAGGAAAACTGAACAATGAAAAGAAGATCAAGGTCAAATAAACTATACAAGACATGTACACCTTACAATAGATATATGCATATGCATTAAATATAGTTGACCTATTACTTTTTGTATATAAGAAAAAACCTGACCATTTACTAATTAACCATAAAAATGAGGTCAAGGTCAGATCATACCTGCCAGACAGACATATACACCTTACAATCATTCCATACACCAAATATAGTTGTCCTATTGCCTATAGAATCCAAGAAAGAAACTTAACCATGAAAACTTAATATTGACCAATCAACCATGAACATGAGGTCAAGGTCAGGTGATACCTACAAAACAGACATATGCAACTTACAATCATTCGATACAAGAAATATAGTTGTCCTATTGCCTATAGAATCCAAGAAAGAAACTTAACCATGAAAACTTAATATTGACCAATCAACCATGAACATGAGGTCAAGGTCAGGTGATACCTACAAAACAGACATATGCAACTTACAATCATTCGATACACCAAATATAGTTGTCCTATTGCCTATAGAATCCAAGAAAGAAACTTAACCATGAAAACTTAAAATTGACCAATCAACCATGAACATGAGGTCAAGGTCAGGTGATACCTACAAAACAGACATATACAACTTACAATCATTCGATACACCAAATATAGTTGTCCTATTGCCTATAGAATCCAAGAAAGAAACTTAACCATGAAAACTTAATATTGACCAATCAACCATGAACATGAGGTCAAGGTCAGATCATATCTGCCAGACAGACATATACAACTTACAATCATTCGATACACCAAATATAGTTGTCCTATTGCCTATAGAATCCAAGAAAGAAACTTAACCATGAAAACTTAATATTGACCAATCAACCATGAACATGAGGTCAAGGTCAGGTGATACCTACAAAACAGACATATACAACTTACAATCATTCGATACAAGAAATATAGTTGTCCTATTGCCTATAGAATCCAAGAAAGAAACCTAACCATGAAAACTTAAAATTGACCAATCAACCATGAACATGAGGTCAAGGTCAGGTGATACTTACAAAACAGACATATACAACTTACAATCATATGATACACCAAATATAGTTGTCCTATTGCCTATAGAATCCAAGAAAGAAACTTAACCATGAAAACTTAATATTGACCAATCAACCATGAACATGAGGTCAAGGTCAGATCATACCTGCCAGACAGACATATACAACTTACAATCATTCGATACACCAAATATAGTTATAGAATCCAAGAAAGAAACTTAACCATGAAAACTTAATATTGACCAATCAACCATGAACATGAGGTCAAGGTCAGGTGATACTTACAAAACAGACATATACAACTTACAATCATTCGATACAAGAAATATAGTTGTCCTATTGCCTATAGAATCCAAGAAAGAAACTTAACCATGAAAACTTAAAATTGACCAATCAACCATGAACATGAGGTCAAGGTCAGGTGATACTTACAAAACAGACATATACAACTTACAATCATTCGATACACCATATATAGTTGTCCTATTGCCTATAGAATCCAAGAAAGAAACTTAACCATGAAAACTTAATATTGACCAATCAACCATGAACATGAGGTCAAGGTCAGATCATACCTGCCCGACAGACATATACAACTTACAATCATTCGATACACCAAATATAGTTGTCCTATTGCCTATAGAATCCAAGAAAGAAACTTAACCATGAAAAATTAAAATTGACCAATCAACCATGAACATGAGGTCAAGGTCAGGTGATACCTACAAAACAGACATATACAACTTACAATCATTCGATACACCAAATATAGTTGTCCTATTGCCTATACAATCAAAGAAAGAAACTTAACCATGAAAACTTAATATTGACCAATCAACCATGAACATGAGGTCAAGGTCAGATCATACCTGCCCGACAGACATATACAACTTACAATCATTCGATACACCAAATATAGTTGTCCTATTGCCTATAGAATCCAAGAAAGAAACTTAACCATGAAAACTTAAAATTGACCAATCAACCATGAACATGAGGTCAAGGTCAGGTGATACCTACAAAACAGACATATACAACTTACAATCATTCGATACACCAAATATAGTTGTCCTATTGCCTATAGAATCCAAGAAAGAAACTTAACCATGAAAACTTAATATTGACCAATCAACCATGAACATGAGGTCAAGGTCAGATCATACCTGCCCGACAGACATATACAACTTACAATCATTCGATATTCCAAATATAGTTGTCCTATTGCCTATAGAATCCAAGAAAGAAACTTAACCATAAAAACTTAAAATTGACCAATCAACCATTATCATGAGGTCAAGGTCAGGTGATACCTACAAAACAGACATATACAACTTACAATCATTCGATACACCAAATATAGTTGACCTTTTAATTATAGTTCAAGAGAAATAGACCAAAACACAAAAACTTAACAATGAGCAATGAACTATGAAAATGAGGTCAAAGTCGAATACACTTGCAAGACTGACATGTAAATCGTAATTTACTTCGATACACCAAAAATAGATGACCTATTGCATATACGGTAATATTAGAAGAAAAGAACAACACAAAAAATCAAATTACACCACTGAACCATGAAAATGAGGTGAAGGTCAGATGACACCTGCCAGTTGGACATGTACACCTTACATCATTCATACACCAATTATAGTATAATTTTTTTTTTATTGTATCTGATATATGGACTTGACCATGAAAACTTAACCTTGATCACTGAACAATGAAATAAGATTGAGGTCACATGAAAACTGTCTGACAGGCAAGGGGACCTTACAAGGTACATGTATGCACATACTAAATAAAGTTTATCCTATTTATTTAAAATGAATAACAAAAGGTTTATCCAACATGTCCAAGACATGAAATATTTTTTTTTTCATATTGAAAATAAAGGCATTTTTTTGAATTTTTCGTCAATTTAATCAGAATGTAAGGCCAGAATTTTTTAATTTGTTGGTTTACGGATCCGCCGACCCGATTTTGCCGATTTTCAGAATAAAAATAAAATTGACTTTCATGCTTTTTTATTCCCGCCGACCTTAACAAATGCATTATCCCTGAAAAATAATTAAACAATCTTTTTTTTATGAAATGAAATGCTTTAATCACTAACAAAATTGATAACACTTTCTGTAGTGAAAAAATAAAACTTCCAGTTTACGTTTCTTACAATTGACAAATCAATTATAAATGACCTTGAAATGTCGTTTGCGCAAATAATTTTGCGAAACGAAACCTGTGTTTAAAACCAACTACACAATGAGTTCGTTTCCCGTATTTGTAATCAGTCCGTAAGATGCATCATCTGATAGAAATAGACTTGTCCAAATACACAGGTGGAAGACATCAAGTTAAAGTACTGAATATTAGATAATCATTTTGAATTTTCTTGTTTTATAAATAATAAAAAAATATCGTCCATTTGGATAAAAAAACGGGAATGCATGACAACAGATTAACCCGATATTCTCGTTTTTCCAGTGGACGAGTCTATTTCGTTTTTGACACGTGTGTTGAAACTTATTTTCGTACGACATTTTTACATTTTTTTCTTAATCAGTTTTCGTGCTTGAAGATCATACTTCAACAAGTTTTCTGGAGTTGATAAAGAGCTACGCGAATCTGTTTTTCTTGTTTGTGAAATGACAATTTAATTTCGTCTTTTCCGTGCATCTCCCCTTTTTGTACGGAAAATTATTAGAATGTCATGCGATGTTTATGACAGCTGAGCAATACAATTTCATCGAACTAAAATCTAAGAAATGATGACAAAATAGCATAACAAACATATTGTCAGAAAGGTGAAATATATATTTATTTGCATATTTTTCTGTCTTGAAAGATATTTTTTTTCTTTTTTTTCCCCGACCGACCGACCCGACTTTTTCATGGGGAAAATCCGTAAACCAACAAATTAAAAAACCCTGGCCTAATACTGTTAAAAAAATCAGGATTAAAACATGTTTTGAAAAGTAATTGATTAAATCAAATTACTTGTAATTTTTATTTGATTAATAATTACTTAAAAAATTGAAATCAATTATAGCTGACTAATGATTAAAATTACAATTACTCCAAACCTGATCTGAGATGAGACTAGTTAAACATGAAAAGGAGGTTATAGACAGACTGTCGGTGTAAGAATCTCAAATAGAATTTTGCAAAACTTTTTTTCGCCTTAACACTCTTGCATAGGCGGATCCAAGGGGGGCCCTGGGGGGCCGGGCCCCCCCTTTTGTGGGAAAAATTTGGTTGATTATATAGGGAATATATATAGGAATAGGGAATATTGAAGCATGACTGGAGCGGGCCCCCCCTTAGGTCAGTCAGCGGGCCCCCCCCCCTTAGGAAAAGTTCTGGATCCGCCACTGTCTTGAATGAAATAAAAGACATCTACTAATTTTGTTTAATATTGAAGAAATCACAAACCAATAATTTCCTGAATTCAAAATGGTGGCTTAGCTTTGTGAAAGGCTGGTAAAGCGTTGAATTTAGCGTCTCAAATATATGATTTTGTCCAATCAAAATCGTAATAACAAATAAATTGCATGAGAATTTGAAATTTTTATTTCAAGACATAAAGAATGTCCCCTAGAGTATCCTGGTTTTGTACCTGATTTGTTCTAAGTGTAAGCATTTGTAATTAAAAGTATATGTACCTGTAAGTATTCCATCACTTCTTTTTTCGGCCCTAATAATCCTCCTGCTGCCAGATCGTATGGAGTCTCACCCTGAAATACAAATCTTTATATTGCCTTTATCTGATTATTACAAAGAAGACTTTTGTTACACATATCATCAGTAAACAAGACCAGTAGCAGCTGAGTGGTGTGTTATTTTGTTTTTACAGGTGCTAACCATATTATTTGTAATTATAAAATATAACTCATGAACAACATTCTGAATATTTTTGTAACTTTTTCTGTAGTCTTTAAGAAGGCTTTTAACTTTTTTAAAAGCATATGAAATAATTTCAATCCGTCAGCATTTAGTCTTTGTATATTTTTTTTACGCGTATTTTTTTTTTTAATCTGTTAATGCATTCTTATGCCTAGATGAGGGTTGTAGGACTTTTTTTTTTTTTTAACTTTTTTTTTAATTTTTTGGACAAATTATTCCCAAAGTTTTTTTTTATATTTTAGCACCCCATTTTTCTTTATTCTTTATATTTTTGCACCCCATTATTTTCTATTCATCATCTTTTTGCCCAATTCTCTCTATTCTCGATGTTTTTTCTATCATTCATGATTTTCTATTCTGTATATCCTATCCATACCCTTCTATAACTGTATATTGTTATTTTACAGATTTCATAGTTTTTAGTGTTAACACTGACATTGTATAAATAAGGAAATACATAAATTACCATAGGTACTCGCTTATAAGTTGGAAGTTTGGGAGTAAAATTCAGAATCCACAGAGGGGTACCGACTTATAAGCGAGATCCCGAGACCATAGGAAAAATCCAAGCTCAAAAAAGGTGGCCAGATGTGAATTTCCTGACCAAAACTACATTTGTGATAGCCAAACCTACATAAATCTCAAAATAAATAGCTTTTGTGGAAAATAAAGGACTACAATACAGTAACTGTCTTTGTGTTTTATTTGCTCTCTGTTAACATTTGTGTTGAATTTCCCACTGTTTCTGTTTTGTGTATTGACTTTTCATGGTCACATGGTTTTTGTATCATCCAAAAGGAAGAGCCAAGAACCAGAAATCAGAAGAAGATAATAATGTACTTAATTAATATATAAAAAGAATGTATCTAACCGACTAATTGTGTTATTATTGTTTTATTAAAAATTACAACATTGATTGACAAGCCAATATAATCCATGAATAACCCCTAATTAAGTGACATAGAGTTTTATTCACTATATATTATAGGTGTGAAAAATATCAGTGACAGGTTAATAGGCTAATTAGTTAGTGTCCCTTGATTTCTATAATCCCTTAATTGATGGTGTCTATCCTATGTCTCAGTTTATTTATTACTATGACTGGTCTGTTATGAATGATTAACTGAATTAATTTATTTTTTTCGTTTGACTTTTATTTTGTTAAGGTTTATGTTGGTTTATATTCGTTTTTCTCAAAAAATAGGTGTTTGGTCATACACTACAAAATCATTGATGCATTACGTAAACAATATAAGGCAAAACAGTGAACAAAAACAAAAAACAAGAAATGAATACATCTTTATTATTATCAACAGAATAAATTATCAGGATGAACATCAATTCTACATGTACTTATTTAAAGAAACAAACATTCATTCAATACATGAATCTCAATTTAATTTCTTGATTTTGCCGATGATCAGTTACTTTCTGCTGCCAAAAAAAAGTCCCAACTTAAACTGACTTATAGGCGGGTCAAGACTGAATCCTTGGATTTTAAAGCTGAAAAGGCATCCGACTTATAAGTGGATCGACTTATACTCGAGTATCTACGGTATGGCACAGATAAGTGTTTTTTCTGCAGCTATTCCAACTATATAGATTAAAAACAAGATTTTGAAGAAATTTGAAGTCTTAAGGAGGCGTCTTCCTCCATATTGGATTTAGAAAAAAAACAGACAATAAACAGTCGAGATCTTTAATAAAATGTGCAAATTTCGAAAGTTGTATGTAATTTATGTGTAAGACTTTTCATGTTAATATAGAAAATAATGTGATTTATCATATTCACTGCTATATTTTACAAAAACAGATTTATTAATTGCTTTTAAACTTTGCCATATAAGGGAGATAACTCCGATATAAGGAGAGATAACTTAGATAAAGTAACTGTTACGTAAAATCGAATGCTTTTTAACTATTAAATTATAAATATATGATGAACTTGTACGTCTGGCGTATTAAATTTTTAACCTGGTACCTTTTGTTGGCTATTATTCATTTGTTTCTCTGTCCTATATTTTCTCCAATTTATTTGTATTGTAGTCCTGTTTTGTAATGTTGTCAGTTTAATGTTATAATTAACATCGCCATTAAAGCGGGAGGTTTGGCGTGCCCACCATTTTTATTTTAAAATGCCCTTTACCAAGTGAGGGAAATGGCCATTGTTATATTATAGTTCGTTTCCTGTGTGTGTTACATTTTAATGTTGTGTTTCTGTTGTAGCGTAGTTCTCTTATATTCGATGCGTTTCCCTCAGTTTTAGTTTGTAACCCAGATTTATTTTTTCTCTATCGATCTATGAATTTCTACTACTGTTGCCTTTATTTAATGTATTGCTTAAGACTATTTTGATACTATCTAATAATTTTGCTATCATTTTCACGACAACGGATTGGTGTATGGGTCTTTTGACAGTTTGTTGGTTTTCATTTTGTTTAATGATAACAAGTGCCATATTCAGGATATTGCCAGGTCTAATTTTGAATCAATACAAATTATTATTTTTGATATCAAAAACTATTTTATCCATTTACTTATAGGTTATTACTATCTTTTTGAGGGCCTCAGGGAAGATTAGTTTATTGTAACTAACTGAGTTTACTCTCTTTAAATAAAGAATTTATTATTATTATTATTATTGCTTCTTTTCCCTAAAACTGAGATATTCATATAATTTGGCTTACAAATTATGGAATAATAAAATTATCCCCTTTTAGTATAACTAATCACCCAAAATGTATTAGTGGTCTATAAACAAAATCATTTTATTTTTGAAGATTTTGAAAACAAATACTGGATTTCTTTTATATGATCATCTATGTTCATGTGTTTTATAGTAAAACTAAGCCATACAAGTCTATAAAACACTTTCATATTTTTAGTTCAATTTAAAGTATCATATGACATATGTGTAACTATAACCTTGAGAAAAAAAATTCCATTTGACCAAAAATATCTTAAACATCATTTTAGTGTTGCATTATTTACTAGTTGAATACTGAGCCTTTACTATGATATATTACCTCATGTGTTTTAACAAAGGGACTGATGCCTCCTTCTTCTACTAGATATCTTGTGACATGTAGACGTCCCCACTCAGCAGCCAGATGTAGAGCTGTTTTACCATCTTTCTATAATAATACCAAATAACATGTAAATATTATGGATACTACTTTGTAACCAATATAAATACTATACAACATATCCTACAACTGATATAAAACTTGTCTGATAAACAGGATAATGTTGTGTAATAAATAAAAACAAAATGTATCTCACATGAATCAGTGGTCAAAACTGAACAAAATGACCAGTCACACTTGTATTCATATTGTACATAAACCACAAATAAACAACAAGTTTTTTTTGTGGGATGTCAGAACTTCCATCAGAAATGTCATGTTAACCTTTTTTCAAGAAATGCATAAAATATTTATATCAAGGGATTCAGTGCAATGCACAGAGATAAATGAGATCTCACTTTATATAATTATAGCAAGTATTTGTTGATATAATAATGAAATCTGTCTGATTAACATGGTTCAGAATAATGATCAATTTAAAAAAAAAAAAACTTTTTCAAAGAAATATGAAAAATAGTTACATTTCCTGATTAAGTACGAGGAGACAAGTAAAATGAGACCCCACTTTATATGATTCCAACAAATAGTATTAGTTTTCCATTAAACCTGTCTAAATAACAACATGATTTTGTGTTGATTAAAAGTAATGTGATCAGATTTAGTAGATAACATACTGATGTGATATCTTTGTTACATCTGTTCTCCAGGAGAAGTCGAGACACTTCCACATGTCCTCTCATGGCAGCCCACATTAATGCTGTCAATCCACTACCCTGGAATAATACAACTGACATCAAAACTTGTCTGATAAACTGGACAATGTTGTGTAATAAATATAAACAGAAATAAATAGTCACATTAATTAAAACTGTGTAATTAACAACAGGATTTAGTGTAGATTCAGTAAAATCATAAATTTCATAAAAGTAAATTTTTCAAAGAAAAATGAAAAAAGTTATATTTTCTGATTCAAAATAATACTACGAGTAAAATGAGACCCCACTTTAAATGATTCTGACAAATATTTGTTGTTCATTAAACCTGTATAATTAACAACATGATTTAGTGTTGATTAAAAGTAATGTGATCAGATTTAGTAGATAACATACATTTGTGATATCTTTGTTACATCTGTTCTCCAGGAGAAGTCGAGACACTTCCACATGTCCATACCAGGCTGCAAACATTAATGCTGTCCATCCTCTAACCTGGAATAATACAACTGACATCAAAACTTGTCTGATAAACTGGACAATGTTGTGTAATAAATATAAACAAAAATAAATAGTCACATTAATTAAAACTGTCTGATTAACAACAGGATTTAGTGTAGATTCAGTAAAATCATAAATTTTATAAAAGTAAATTTTTCAAAGAAATATGAAAAAAGTTATATTTTCTAATTCAGAACAATACTACGAGTAAAATGAGACCCCACTTTACATAATTATTACAAATATTTGTTGTCCATTAAACCTGTCTCATTAACAACATGATTTTGTGTTGATTAAAAGTAATGTAATCAGATTTAGTAGATAACATACTGTTGTGATATCTTTGTTACATCTGTTCTCCAGGAGAAGTCGAGACACTTCCACATGTCCATCCCTGGCTGCCCACATTAATGCTGTCAATCCATCAACCTGGAATAATACAACTGACATCAAAACTTGTCTGATAAACTGGACAATGTTGTGTAATAAATATAAACAAAAATAAACAGTAATATTAATTAAAACTGTCTGATTAACAACAGGATTTAGTGTAGATTCAGTATGATCATCAATCTTAAGAAAAATATTTTTTTAAAGGAAAATGAAAAAAAGTTGTATTTTCTGATTCAGATAAATAATACGAGTAAAATGAGACCCCACTTTATATGATTCTAACAAATATTTGTTGTCCATTAAACCTGTATAATTAACAACATGATTTAGTGTAAATTCCATTAATAGTAAATTATTCAAAAAAGCATGAAAAAAGTTTTATTTCCGGATTTACAAAAATGTAGTACAACATAAAGAAAATGAGACCCTCTTTAAATAAAGATTATTATTATTATCATTATTATTATTATTCATACAAGTATTTGTTGTCCATTAAACATGTGTAATTAACAACAGGATTTAGTGCAGATTCAGTATAATCATTAATTTAAAAAAAATCATAGAAAAGTGAAAAAGAGTAGTATTTTCAAATTCAGAACAATTATATGAGTAAATCGGACTTACATTTTATATGAATTTAACGACTATATGTCCTTTTTAAAGGATGTTTCTACATAAGATACATATCACTATCTGACCAAAGTTGCTCGGAGTAGTCAGGTACAAACCATGTGTTGTTAGTTGTTATATTTGTTTGTCTAATTACTATGAGTAGTCAGGTCCAGACCATGTGTTGTTAGTTGTTGTATTTTTTTGTCTATTTTCTCTGAGTAGTCATGTCCAGACCATGTGTTGTGAGTTGTTGTATTTGTTTGTCTATTTACTCTGAGTAATCAGGTCCAGGCCAAGTGTTGTGTGTTGTTATATTTGTTTGTCTATTTACTCTGAGTAGTCAGGTCATGTCCAGACCATGTGTTGTGAGTTGTTGTATCTGTATGACTATTTTCTCTGAGAAGTCAGGTCCAGACCATGTGTTGTCTGATGTTATATTAGTATGTCTATTTACTCTGAGTAGTCAGGTACAGACCATGTGTTGTGAGTTGTTGTATTTGTTTGTCTATTTACTCTGAGTAGTCAGGTCCAGATCATGTGTTGTGAGTTGTTGTATTTGTTTGTCTATTTACTCTGAGTAGTCATGTCCAGACCATGTGTTGTGTGTTGTTGTATTTGTTTGTCTATTTACTCTGAATAGTCAGGTCCAGACAATGTGTTGTGTGTTGTTGTATTTGTTTGTCTATTTACTCTGAGTAGTCAGGTCCAGACCATGTGTTGTTTGTTGTTATGTTTGTTTGTCTATTTACTCTGAGTAGTCAGGTCCAGACAATGTGTTGTTTAGTTGTTGTATCTGTATGTCTATTTACTCTGAGTAGTCAGATCCAGACCATGTGTTGTTGTTGTTGTATCTGTATGTCTATTTACTCTCAGTAGTCAGGTCCACACCATGTGTTGTTAGTTGTTGTATTTGTTTGTCTATTTACTCTGAGTAGTCAGGTCCAGGCCATGTGTTTTTGTTGTTTATTTGTATGTAAATTTACTCTGAGTAGTCAGGTCCAGACCAGTGTTGTAAGTTGTTATATTTGTATGTCTATTAACTCTGAGTAGTCAGGTCAGGTCCAGACCATGTGTTGTAAGTTTTTATATTTGTTTGTCTATTTACTCTGAGTAGTCAGGTCCAGCCATGTGTTATGTGTTGTTATATTTGTTTGTCTATTTACTCTGAGTAGTCAGGTCCAGACCATGTGTTGTTAGTTGTTGTATTTGTTTGTCTATTTACTCTGATAAGTCAGGTCTAGACAATGTGTTGTTGTTGTTATATTTGTTTGTCTATTTACTCTGAGTAGCCAGGTCCAGACCATGTGTTGTGTGTTGTTGTATTTGTTTGTCTATTTACTCTGAGTAGTAGGTCAGGTCCAGACCATGTTGTTTGTTAGTTTTTTGTTATTATCTATATGTAGCCTTTGGTTTTATTATTTTTATTACTCTGAGTAGTCAGGTCCAGGCCATGTGTTGTGTGTTGTTGTATTTGTTTGTCTATTTACTCTGAGTAGTCAGGTCCAGGCCATGTGTTGTGTGTTGTTGTATTTGTTTGTCTATTTACTCTGAGTAGTCAGGTCCAGGCCATGTGTTATGTGTTTTTATATTTGTATGTCTATTTACTCTGAGTAGTCAGGTCCATACCAGGTGTTGTAAGTTGTTATATTTGTATGTCTATTTACTCTGAGTAGTCAGGTCCAGGCCATGTGCTATGTGTTGTTATATTTGTTTGTCTATTTACTCTGAGTAGTCAGGTCCAGACCATGTGTTGTTAGTTGTTGTATTTGTTTGTCTATTTACTCTGAGAAGTCAGGTCTAGACAATGTGTTGTTTGTTGTTATATTTGTTTGTCTATTTACTCTGAGTAGTCAGGTCCAGACCAGGTGTTGTAAGTTGTTATATTTGTATGTCTATTTACTCTGAGTAGTCAGGAACAGGCCATGTGCTATGTGTTGTTATATTTGTTTGTCTATTTACTCTGAGTAGTCAGGTCCAGACCATGTGTTGTTAGTTGTTGTATTTGTTTGTCTATTTACTCTGAGAAGTCAGGTCTACACAATGTGTTGTTTGTTGTTATATTTGTTTGTCTATTTACTCTGAGTAGCCAGGTCCAGACCATGTGTTGTGTGTTGTTGTATTTGTTTGTCTATTTACTCTGAGTAGTCAGGTCAGGTCCAGACCATGTGTTGTTAGTTGTTATATTTGTATGTCTATTTACTCTGAATAGTCAGGTCCAGACAATGTGTTGTTAGTTGTTGTATTTGTATGTCTATTTACTCTCAGTAGTCAGGTCCAGACCATGTGTTATGTGTTGTTTATTTGTTTGTCTATTTACTATGAATAGTCCATGTGTGTGAGTTAGTTGTTGTATCTGTATGTCTATTTACTGTGAGTAGTCAGGTCCAGATCATGTGTTGTAAGTTGTTATATTTGTTTGTCTATTTACTCTGAGTAGTCAGGTCCAGGCCATGTGTTGTGTGTTGTTGTATTTGTTTGTCTATTTACTCTGAGTAGTCAGGTCCTGTTGTGTGTCATGCTCCTTGTTGAACATCAGTGTTGTGTCATTATATGTATCATGTTTTGTGTTGAACATAACTGTTGTGTGTCATGTTATGTGTTAAACACCAGTGCTGCGTCATGATGTCTCATGTTTTGAATTGAATATCAACATTGTGTCATGTGTCTCATTTTTTTGTATTTGCCAACAATGTTGTGTCATGTGTCTCATGTTTGTTGTTCAGCATCAGTTTTGTGTCTTGATGTGGCTCATGTATTGTGATGAACATCAGTGTTATGTCATGTGTTTCCTGGTCTGTGATGAACACCAGTGTTGTGTCATGATATGTCTCATGTTCTGTGTTGAACATAAGTGTTGTGTCATGATGTGTGTTGTGTTTAGATCAGTGTTGGCAGGAAAGTGGTACAGTAGTTGAACTATTTAGAAAACTCATTCACCAAACCTAGCTTTTTTTTAAGTATCCTGCATTTGTGTGTCATGTACTGGTTATGTACAATCTGCTGTGTTTTGAAGTACCTTGTATTTGCATGTAAGTTTACCTACTTGATAGTCAATGTTACAAGTTTACCTATTTGATATTCAATGTTACAAGTTTACCTACTTGATAATCAATGTTACAAGTTTACCTATTTGATATTCAATGTTCCAAGTTTACCTACTTGATAATCAATGTTAGCTCCATTTGCCAGGCAAAGCTTCAATTCTTCTACTCTTCCTTTTTTAGCAGCTTCAATAAGTTTCTGTAAGTAAGAAATAGAGTTTACATTTAACAGAATGTAAAGAGTGTAGTAACTGAAATGGTTTTCACACCAGACAATAATAATTATCAAACACTTTAAAACTACAAATTTTTAATTTGGTTAATACAAGGGAAACATTTTACTCTATCCCATGGCTCAACTGGAGACCATTTTTTGAATGTCACTTTTTCGTGCAGACCAATCAATATCAATAATTTAAAACAAAAAAAACTGAATTTACATAAATAATTTTAAAGATAATGCTCAAGTTCTACATTTCGACCTCACACCTTTTTATAGTCTGTCAACATCAAAAAGACATCTTGCTTCACTTTTGTTGTTTTTTCTAATAACTGTAACGATTTTATGTACATGGCGTCATAGTTAATTACTTTCAATTTACAATTTGAAGAAGAGGAAATTTTTGAAATAACACCAAACTGCTGAAACTTATAGATGTTATACATGTACTTTCAATGTAAACAAAAGACTGGTCACTGACATTTCAATTATTCACTGAGGGATATCGAAGAGTGCAACATATTTGTTTGTATTCAAAAAGTTTTCAGGGGAAATTCTGTTTTGCGACTTTGTAATTAACAGCCATACAAACCGAAATTATTTGTTCTGACTTAACCTTTGCTGCGGAAACGAACAAAACAGATGTATGTTTAACCCAGTCACATTCTGTATGTATGTGCCTGTCACAAGTCAGGAGCCTGTAATTCAGTGGTTGGCGTTTGTTACATATTTGTGTTTCGTTAATTTTTTTGTACATAAATTAATTTAAGTCGTAATTTTTCTCGTTTGAATTGCTTAACTTTTATAATTTTTGGGCCTTCCAAGCTGACTATGTGGTATGGGCTTTTCTCATTGTTGAAGGCGGTATGGTGACCCAAAGTTGTTATTTCTGTGTCATTTGGTCTCTTGTGAAGAGTTGTCTCATTTGCAATCATACCACATCTTCTTAAATTTTTATATTAGCCAAAAGTGCTGGTTCAGGAAACCGATTAATAGAGTATCATTTTGGAGTATTCGAGTACTATATATATATATTAGCTAGTTGATATCCCTACAAATTATCACATGCTTATATTTTCTATCAGATAAACAAAACGCACTAGAATTTTTTGACTTGAAAGAAGAAAAAATCTTACATGATTCCAATCTTCCATTATTTCCTAAAATAGAAAAAAAATATTTATAAACTGTTGTCAGATTTAGAGTAATTATTGTTACTGTTACATGCAACTGAAAAACAAATACTGTTTTTGAACATGTAAATACTGACCTAATCTTTTCAGATATACAAAACCAAATCATGTTGCCAACCATTAGCTGCATTGTTATCCTCTACTTAAATATTAAAGGGACATAACTCTGGAGAAAAAATGTAAAAGGAACTTAACCAATGCTATGTTTAAAAAACAACATAGTTAGCTACTGACCTAATCTTTTCAGATAAACAAAACCAACCAATAGCTGAATTGTTATCCTCTACTTAAATATTAAAGGGACATAACTCTGGAGGATAAATGTAAAAGGAACTTAACCAATGCTATGTTTAACAAGAGTGCACATGCTGAAATGTCTCGCCTTCTATACTAATCATTAATATTATGTAGATAGTCCTAAGTATAATTAAAGCTTTATTACAACTGTCTCATAAACTTAACATTAACCAAGATAACTAAACAAAGACCAATGAACCATGAAAATGAGGTCAAGGTCAGATGAACCATGCCAGGCAGACATGTACAGCTAACAATGCTTCTATACAACATATATAGTTGACTTATTACTTATAGTTTAAGACAAGAGTGCACACGCTGAAATGTCTCGCCTTCTATACTAATCATTGATATTATGTTGATAGTCTTAAGTATAAAGCTTTATTACAACTGTCTCATAAACTTAACATTAACCAAGATAACTAAACAAAGACCAATGAACCATGAAAATGAGGTCAAGGTCAGATAAACCATGCCAGGCAGACATGTACAGCTAACAATGCTTCTATACAACATATATAGTTGACCTATTACTTATAGTTTAAGAAAAATAGACCAAAACACAAAAAATTAACACTGTGCAATGAACCGTGAAAATGAGGTCATGGTCAAAAGAAACCTGCGCTACTGACATAAAGATCATAAAATATTTCCATACACCAAATATAGTTGACCTATGGCATATAGTATTAGATAAATAGACCAAAACTTAAAAACTTAACTTTGACCACTGAACCATGAAAATGAGGTCAAGGTCACATGACATCTGCCCGCTAGACATGTACACCTTACAATCATTCCATACAACAAATATAGTAGACCTATTGCATATAGTATGAAAAAAACAGACCAAAACACAAAAATTTAACTATAACCACTGAACCATGAAAATGAGGTCAAGGTCACATGACATCTGCCCGCTAGACATGTACACCTTACAATCATTCCATACAACAAATACAGTAGACCTATTGCATATAGTATGAAAAAAACAGACCAAAAACACAAAAATTTAACTATAACCACTGAACCATGAAAATGAGGTCAAGGTCAGATGACACCTGCCAGTTGGACATGTACACCTTACAGTCCTTCCATACACCGAATTTACAAGCCCTATTGCTTATAGTATCTGAGATATGGACTTGACCACCAAAACTTAACCTTGTTCACTGATCCATGAAATGAGGTCAAGGTCAAGTGAAAACTGTCTGACAGACATGAGGACCTTGCAAGGTACGTACATATCAAATATAGTTATCCTATTACTTATAATAAGAGAGAATTCAAAATTACAAAAAATTTAAACTTTTTTTTCAAGTGGTCACTGAACCATGAAAATGAGTTCAAGGACATTGGACATGTGACTGACGGAAACTTTGTAACATGAGGCATCCATATACAAAGTATGAAGCATCCAGGTCTTCCACCTTCTAAAATATAAAGGTTTTAAGAAGTTAGCTAACACCACCTCCGCTGCCGTAGCCGCCGCCGCCGGATCACTATCCCTATGTCGAGCTTTCTGCAACAATAGTTGCAGGCTCGACAAAAATAAAAAAAAAAAAAGTTACCGGTAGCTTTAAAAAGCCCTGAAATAACAAATGTAAACCAATTCAAACGAGAAAACTAACTGCAAAATTTATATACAAAGTTTCTCTTTTTTTAATTTTATATAGAATAGACCGTTGGTTTTCCCGTTTGAATGGTTTTACACTAGTAATTTTGGGGCCATTTATAGCTTGTTGTTCGGTGTGAGCCAAGGCTCCATCAGGGATCTCCATGGCCTGTTTAACGATGGAGCCCCGCCATCGTTCAAATGTCTTGCGCCATCGTCAAATGACTCGCGCCATCGTTAAATTGTCTTGCGCCATCGTTAAATTGTCTTCCGCCATCGTTCAAAACTTCATCGTTTTTTGTAGCCCGACGCCATTTTTTTTATCAATTATAATCAAATGCATGTAATTGCATAACCCTTAGGCTTTTTATGTTATAATCCAATACAGTTCTAACGCCTGAGGGATATCCGGATTAAGATCGCTAATTACTTGTACCTGAGCTTGTACAGGTAGATCAACAAACCAGACAGGAGAATACTATCTGAGGATACACGATCCATTGTCAAAGTAATCAACTAAGTTTCAGCAAATGATTATGATCATTTAGATTAAATAAATAAATTAATAAATTAATCCAGTTACAAAGAAAACAGTTTAACAAGTCGAACACGTGCTTTATTTTGACTTACGCAATCAGCATCCCCCTTTTTTAAGAAGTACAAAATAAGACGCAAAACAGTAAATATTATTACATCGCAAATAACTCGAGTACTGCTGTAACGATAATTTAGAATTACTTTAAAAGTTTAAAAGTAAAAACTTAAATATTTCCTGTAAAGAAATATCGTATCTAAATTCCGAATTCATTTCGTATATTACAATCAAATTGATACATCCGCGTTTCCGGTTTCTATTCAGACTCGAAAGATGCATGTTGCACAGCATCAATTTTTCCAGATAAAGTCATTAAAAACCTTTTCATTTGTCAACGTTTGCTTTACAAATCTCTTTAACCTTTTACATAACCCGTACGAAATGTTTTGTTGTTGCTGCAAATCAGCCATACCGGTAATGGGCTCTGAATTTGACAGTGTCCACGAAAAATAAGCTCCACATCAGATGATTTTTAACCCCCATAACAATTACCAAAAATAAAAGAAATCTGCTTGGGGACCTTCATGACAGCTTTTGGTCATTCTCGACTAAGGGGGGACCATGAAGACTTGGCATTTGAATGGTTAAAAACGGCAATAAATGAAAATATTGATACTTCTAATTCTATAATGAAAATTCAAATAAATATAATTTAAATAAGCAATGAATTAGCATGTTCACCATCTTTGTATGGAGGGATAAAATACTTCCGATCCCGCTACACTGTACAGCGTAGACAAGGTTTGTAATGGTGAAAGTTCCTCCATGGTTCAATTTTCATCCATGGAGATCCCTGCTCCATGTTGAAGGCCATACATTGACCTATAATGGTTTACTTTTTTTTAAAGTGTTATTTGGATGGAGAGTTGTCTCATTGGCACTCACACTACATCTTCCTATATCTTAACTAGAGCCTGCAGTATCGCTCATCTGACTCTACTTGGGTTTTTGAAATCATATAAAAAAAGATAAAATTTGGCTACAAAGTAACAACACTTGGCCACCACCTCATTAGGAAAGGAACATTTATGCTATGCTTGATTTCATTCAATTCAGTGCACATGGTTCTCTAGAAGAAGACTTTTGTATGCATTGCCCATAGGGTCCTATGTTAAACAAAGTCACCGCACTGGCGGCCATCTTGGATGTTGGATCAGCTATAAAGTAACAACACATGATCAGCACCTCATAAGGAACATTCATACTATGTTTGGTTTCATTCCATTTAGTGGTTCTCTAAAAGAAGTCATTTGTATGCATTTCCCATAGGGTCCTATGTTAAACTAAGTCCCCTGCTAGCGGCCATATTAGATGATGGATCGGCTACAAAATAACAACACTTGGTCATCATCTCATAAGGAACATTCATACTATGTTTGGTTTAATTCCATTCAGTGGTTCTCTAAAAGAAGACATTTGTATGTATTTCCCATTGGGTCCTATGTTAAACTAAGTCCCCTGCTGGCAGCCATCTTTGATGACGGATCGGCTACAAAGTAACAACACTTGGTCATCACCTCATAGTGAACATTCATACTATGTTTGGTTTCATTCCATTTAGTGGTTCTCTATAAGATGTCATTTGTATGAATTTCTCATAGGGTCCTATGTTAAACTAAGTCCCCCGCTGGCGACTATCTTGGATGACGGATCGGCTACAAAGTAACAACACTTGGTCAGCTCCTCATAAGGAACATTCATGCTATGTTTGGTTTCATTCAATTCAGTGGTTCTCTAAAAGAAGACATTTGTATGTGTTTCCCATTGGGTCCTATGTTAAACTAAGTCCCCCCACTGGCGGACATCTTGGATGATGGATCGGCTACAAAGTAACAACACTTGGTCATCACCTCATAGGGAACATTCATACTATGTTTGGTTTCATTCCATTCAGTGGTTCTCTAAAAGAAGTCCTTTGTATGCATTTCCCATAGGGTCCTATGTTAAACTAAGTCCCCCCGCTAGCGGCCATATTAGATGATGGATCGGCTACAAAATAACAACACTTGGTCATCACCTCATAAGGAACATTCATACTATGTTTGGTTTAATTCCATTCAGTGGTTCTCTAAAAGAAGACATTTGTATGTATTTCCCATTGGGTCCTATGTTAAACTAAGTCCCCCGCTGGCGGCCATCTTTGATGACGGATCGGCTCCAAATCACAACACTTGGTCATCACCTCAAAGTGAACATTCATACTATGTTTGGTTTCATTCCATTTAGTGGTTCTCTATAAGAAGTCATTTGTATGAATTTCTCATAGGGTCCTATGTTAAACTAAGTCCCCCGCTGGCGACTATCTTGGATGACGGATCGGCTACAAAGTAACAACACTTGGTCAGCTCCTCATAAGGAACATTCATGCTATGTTTGGTTTCATTCAATTCAGTGGTTCTCTAAAAGAAGACATTTGTATGTATTTCCCATTGGGTCCTATGTTAAACTAAGTCCCCCACTGGCGGACATCTTGGATGATGGATCGGCTACAAAGTAACAACACTTGGTCATCACCTCATAGGGAACATTCATACTATGTTTGGTTTCATTCCATTCAGTGGTTCTCTAAAAGAAGTCATTTTTATGCATTTCCCATAAGGTCCTATGTTAAACTAAGTCCCCCTCTGGCGGCCATCTTGGATGATGGATCGGCTACAAAGTAACAAAACTTGGTCAGCACCTCATAAGGAACATTCAAGCCATGTTTGGTTTCATTCCATTCAGTGGTTCTCTAGAAGAAGTTCAAAATGTAAAATGTTAACGACAACGACAACGACGACGACAGACGCCAAGTGATGAGAAATGCTCATTTGGCCCTTCGGGGCCAGGTGAACTAAAATTACATATATGATATATACAAAAACAATAAACAACCACTGAATAACAGGCTCATGACTTTGGACATGATCATTCATTACATCATTATAATAAAGCTTCCAATGTTAACATTTTGAAGATGCTACTATTGCATAATCATTATATATGAACCTTTGATGCATAGCCTAACTTGCATCAAAAACACTGCACTGCAATGTGCAATAAATCTTTTCAACCACAGTTTTATTTGATGGCTATTCTTTTCACAATCATGAAAGTCTGAATCAAATTGAAAAGACCACATTCTAATAGCTAAAAAGGCTGCACCAGGAGCGCATGTCATCTTGTGTGTAAGGTTTTATGCAATAATCATAAAAAGTTTCTGAGATACGGTGCAACATGTGAAAAAAAACCTTTTTATAAAAAAAATCAATAACTCTTAAGTAAAATTTAGAATCATCACCAAAAAGTAAACAGATCTTTAGATTAATATAACTCAGAAGTGTGTAAAGTTTTAAGCAATAATCATAACTAGTTTTGGGGATATGGTGTAACATGTGTATACCCCCCCCTTTTTTTTTTACAAAAAACTCAACAACTCTAAAATACAATTTAAATCATCACCATAAGTATACAGATTAATGTAGCTAAAAAGTGTGTAAAGTTTTAAGCAATAATCATAAATTGTTTTTGAGAAACAGCGCTACATGTGAACTCCCACCCCCCCTTTTTTAATTTAAACAAAAAACTCAATAACTCTAAAATCAAATTTTGAATCATCACAAAAATGTACATGTATACAGATCTTTAGATTAATATAACTAAGAAGTGTGTTAAGTTTTAAGCAATAATCATAAATCATTTTTTATATACGGCGTGACATGAGAAAAAGAAAGTTGTCTCATTGGCAATGATGATACCACATAGTCTTGTTTTTTAATCTATTCTATTAAACGAGAAGACCACATTTTGTGTGTCGCTTCTCTTCCTTCCATGATAGATAAATCAGCATGCCTCTGTGTTCTATAGGTAACATACATAGTCGCATTTGTCATCCATTCTTATTATTATTCAGATTGAGTTATTTTTGGAGAAAACGACAAAAAAAGAGTCCGGATATTGATTCCATCATCAGACTGACTTTTAGCCATAGATAAGACTTCCGTTTGAAACATGCGCAAGTACAACCAATCGTATGATAGATAACAAAACTAAGTAAATAAGCCAATCAGAGCATTCTCCATAGCATGGTGTTTAGATAGCAAGAACCACAACTATTATACCTCCTTAGAGAGGACAATTATTTTTCGTCTTTATCTACATGTAAACGACGATTATACAACTTTGATATGTAGAGACTCTCTGTATTCTGTCTACTGTTTTCTTTGAAATGTTAACTATTTAAGCAGTCCTACCAGTTGCATATATATTGAAATAAGTAAAACATGTGGAAACAAGAATGTGACCATAGTACACGAATGCCACATCGGCACTGTATTTACTAAGTTTCAAGTTGATTGGACTTCGTCTTCCAAAAATACCTCGACCAAAACTTTAACCTTAAGCGGGACAGACAGATGGACGAACGAACGAATGAACACACGGAAGCACAGACTAGAAAACATACTGCCCAACAATGGGGCATAAAAATTTATTGTTGAAATTGAAAGAAATGAGGACCTTTTTTTGGGACGTCGGATCGGGTGTTTTTAAGCTCGAGATTTGAGGATTGATCCTTACGGGATCAATATATTTTTTCAATTTCGGGATTTCGGGATATGAATTTCTTGAAATCTGCAATTCGGGATTTCATGTTTTTAAGCCCAGGATCTCGGGATCAGGACCCCTCTGACAACCCCATTAGACTAGCCTTAGTCGGTCTAAGTCATTTATACAAGATTAATATCCTACCATTGGCATGTTAATAAGACTCTCAAAAGAAAAAAGCACTGATGGATTGTCCTAGAAGCATATTTTATTACACTAGACTAATAATGGTCTATCTATAAACTGGCACAAATGTTTCAAACAATTTACTGAAGAATTTCTTTTTAAAAATGAGTTATCTCTCTTTGTATAGACAAATGGTTTAACATAGTACTCCAACATTAGATTTTTTTAACATTGGATTTTTTTATGGCCCATAAACCTGGACGGACGGACGGACGGACAGACAGCCAGACAGACAGACAGACAGACAGACAGACAGACAGACAGACAGACAGACAGACAGATGGAGTGCAAACTTAAAGTTCCTTCGACTTTGTCGGTATGGGACTAAAAGGTTAAGATCAAACTTTGCAATAGTATAAATAAGAATTTTACAACCCAGAAAATTTACATATCCAATAACAAGAGTGAAAATAGCTAGTGAGTAGATTTCAATGCAAGAGTATATTAATAAAATTCTAGTTCAAACAAGTGTGATCACTGAAGTGTCAAAAAACATTTTTCACTGCTTTGCTTATTAAAACAATAATTAAAGTATTATATCAAACCTACTTACATAAACAGACATTAAATATATGTGAAATAAAATCTGTTGAACCAATCTTTTTAAATTTTCAAAATAAACAATTGCAAGAAAAAGTTTAATATCAATAGGTACAAGTAATTGCACTGAACATTAATCTTTATTTATAAGAATAAGTAAAATAAATAAATGGGGAATGTGTCCATGGGACACAGATGATGCCCCTGCTTGCATACAATGTTATAAGGGACATAACTCAAGAACTGTAAAAGTGACGCCAGTAAAATACAAACTTGATCTGCGTTTTGTGGTAATAAGCATTGTGTATATGTTTCATAACATTCAGTTGAGGCATACTAAAATTATAGAACGGAAACCGATTTCAGAATGTACAGACGGACAAGAGTAAAACTTAATACCCCCTCTGCTACAGTGTGGACATTAAAAAACATATATAAATCCCATTATCAAATATGTAATAAATGACTATCCTCCTGCTGACCCCTCAAACACACGCTACTGTTAATAAAACAAGAATGCACATTCTGAAATGTCCTGCCTGCTTTATAACTTTTTATGATTTACTTTATGTCGATAGTGACATAAAGATGAACGAAGCTTTACTAAAATATAATTTAAACTTAACATTATCAATGATCCATGCAAATGAGGTCAAGGTCAGAGAAACCAAACCAGACAGACATATGTACATTCTACACTCATTACATACACCAAATATAGTTGATCTATTGCCATAGTATACAAGAAACAGACACAACTATGAAAACTAAATATTGACAAATGTACAATAGAAATGAAGTCAAAGTCAGATAAACCCTGCCTGACAAACATGTACACCTTAAAATCATTCTATACATCAAATATAGTTAATCTTATTGCTTATAGTATCTGAGAAGCAGAACTAACCAGGAAAACTTATCATTGACCAATAAACCGTGAAAATGAGCTCATGGTCAGATGAACCCTGCCAAACCAACGTGTACACCTTAAATTAATTGCATACACCAATTATAGCTGACATATTGCTTGTTGTATTTCAGAAAAGGACTTTACTACTGAAACTTAATATGGAACCTTCTGAATTATAAAGCTTTATACAAATAGTTTACGACGCTGACGCGTAACAGGCATTTTACACATATGTTCTAATTTTATCTGTGTTGGCCATGTTGGTTGGCAGGCGGGGTCATCTGACATCTTTTTTAAACTAGATACTCTAATGATGATTGTGGCCAAGTTTGGTTAAATTGGGCCTAATAGTTTCAGCGGAGAAGATTTTTGTAAAAGTTAACGACAACAATGGACGATGGACTTGAAGCGATGATCAGAAAAGCCAGGTGAGCTAAAACATATATTATTCAATACTTACTGAATTGATTAAAACTGATGAGAGTAAGTCTGAGGTCAGCTAAATTTATCAGAAAAAAAATGCCACCATCTTAAGCATCTCTGAAAAATATTTTTAAATCATATTTACTTGTTTAACCATGATATATATGTAAATTATATGTATCACTTAATAATACTTTATTAGTACTTCTTATTTTTCTGTAATTATATGAATGTTCCTTATAAACATACCAATGTTTGTGTGTTTACTGTGATCTCCTGTTGCAATAAAATAACCATTAACAATAAAAAGGTATATTTTTTAATTATTTCATTAACATAAAAACACCTAAGGGAGCTGGCTCCTCAATTTCAAAGTAATTAACTTTTCAAAACACCAGCATATATTAATAGGGAATTAATAAAGGAATCTAAAAACCAAAAAAAATATATAGGTCACCGTGCTTGTTTTCGAGATATAAGCCATTGAAATTTTGGCGGGAAAATATTCTCTCTTGATTTTTCATAGCTTTATCATTGACAAGTTGAAGTTCTCAAAAACTGTTAAAAACTAATTAACATTTTATAAAACTTTTACAGATGGCTTATGATCATACATGTAAAAGATTTACAAAAAGAAAAATGGGAGTCACCAGGCAAATTTTTTCAAGGTATTCAAATGGATAAAACCAGAGGATTCCCAAAATCTGACAAAAAATTTAAAACATGACAAGTCAGCTTCCTTAATTTTATGGCCAGCGTCATGAAAATGTAGACCTTGTCATTTGAAGATATTTTGTATTTATGGACTATATATTGACCTCTACATATTTCCATACTTGCTTTGTTAGGTTGCGTTCTCATCGATATATACTGTTGAAATATTGCGGGAGTTATAATGTTGTGTTGTACCTGTTTAATATAGGGTTGATATCAGTGTGATGTACACAATGTAGCATTAGCACGTAATTTTTTTTCTTTCCTATACCCAAAGTTCACTCACAAGTTTAGCCTATTTATTTTTGAAGGAAAATAATTTTGCAATGATGTCATGTTCATGTGTGTGTCATTTACTATAAAACAATTGGTCTTGACCATGGGTATTATGATTGTTAAAACTATTTTGTTTATAATCGCCCCTTATAGAGTTTGAATATTTTACATTCAAAACAAATTTCAGTATCAAAATGATCTAATGTAGTTCACATATGATGTACTTACCTATAACAACAGCATGACTGGACAGGAATCAAATCCACTGGACAAAGTTCAACTTGACTGGACAAGGATCAACTTGACTAGACAGGGATCAACTCCACTGGACAAGAATCAACTTGACTGGACAGGGATCAAATCGACTGGACAGGGATCAACTTGACTAGACAGGGATCAAATAAATACTGATGATATATGTATAAAATGAAAATATAAATGTTTCTATTTCAGGTTGAAATAATAATTACATGTAATAAAGATGCTTGTGAATAGTTTGATACCATTTTGACCTCTTTTATTGATTGGTTGCTGTCTCATTGATATAGACCTCTAAACATGCACTCATACAGGATGCATTCTTTGTTTTAATGTCTTGTTTACTGTATAAAAACACAGGGCTTGTGATATTTTAAATGTGAAAAATATCTGTTAATTATCTCCCCCTTTTAGAGTTAAAATTCAACATTTACTCTTTTGAAATAAATTTCAATAATAAATTTAAATGATTGTATATAATATACAATTATAGTTCACATACAATGTGCACTTACCTATAATAACAACTCAACTGGCAAGCATTAAATTGACCGGACAGTCAATGATCCCAAGAACTGGACAATAATTAGGAGGACTGGACAATAATCAAATAAAAATCAATAATAGACATTATAGATGTTGAAACTGAAAATATAAATGAAATAAAAACAGGTTACAGACACTTGTCTATTGTTAAAAACATTTTGACCTCTTTTATTGATTGGTTGCTGTCTCATTTACAATCATAAAAACACATTTTGATTTCTTAGTTAACAACTCTATTTGTAATGCTTGCAATGTTTAATAAGTTTCAACTCCCAAATGCAATTAATTTCGGAATTATGTCATTTTATTTTTTGTCTCCCCTTGTACAAAAGCTGCAGAATGCAAAATGTAAATCTTTTTCAAAAAGAATTTATAAAAACACTTGTTTAATGCTTTTTTAGAATGAATCCTATAGCTCTTGATTATCTCCCCTTTAAGAATTTTCGCATTTAAAATTTCAATATATTTCCGAGTTTCAATCAATACAGTCTCCAAGATAAAGTTTGAGTCCACAAGCCCTAAACTCAATTTTTTTAAACTTTTAGTTGTCTTCTGTCGGCTTGTAGAGAAGAAATGTACAAGCCTCCAAGCAATTTTACAAGCCTGGGTCATCATGGTCATAGGACTTGTGGTTAAGCGTGAAGACTGTTGATAAAATAAATCATTAAACGTTGCAATACAATTTGATTTGTGCGTCTTGTTTACTATAATGTATTGGTTTTGGGTATTTTGAATGTTCAAACTATTTCTTGATTATCTCCCCTTATAGAGTTTGAATATTTTACATTAGAATTAAATTTCAGTAGTAAATGATCCTATATAGTTAACATATGAAGTACTTACCTATAACAACAGTCTGACTGGACAGAGATCAAGTTGACTGGACAAGGATCAACTTGACTGGACAGGATCAAATCCACTGGACAAGGATCAAATCCACTGGACAGGGATCAACTTGACTGGACAAGGATCAACTTGACTGAACAGGGATCAACTTGACTGGACAAGGATCAACTTGACTGGACAAGGATCAACTTGACTGGACAAGGATCAAATCCACTGGACAAGGATCAACTTGACTGGACAAGGATCAACTTGATGTGACCGGGATCAAATCGACAGCATGTGAATGAATACTGATGATAGATGTATAAAATGAGAATGTTTCAATTTTAGGTTGAAATAATTATTAATATGTTATAAAGATGCTTGTCTATCATGTCTATTGTTTGATTCCATTTTGACCTCTTTCATTGATTGGTTGCTGTCTCATTGGTATAGGCCTCTTAACCTTTACTTTTACAAGATGCATTCTTTGTTTTTAGTGTCTTGTTTACTATAAAAAGACAGGTGTTATGACATTTTGAATGTGAAATATATGATATCTGTTAATTATCTCCCCCTGTCAGAGTTAAAATTCTACTTCAATGATCCCAAGGACTGGACAATTATCAAATAAATATCGATAATAGACATTATGGATGACGTTCAAACTGAAAATATAAATGAAATAAAAACAACATGTTACAGACACTAATCTATTTCTAAACAAGAGGCTGTCACAACGACAGCAAACCGGATTTATTAATATTTATTTGTGTCCTGGCAATATCACAAGAACCATATTACTGATGAATGGTGAAAGTGAAAATCGTCAATATCAAATTTGACCTCCATTTTGTCATCAGTATCAACATCTTAAAATTTGAAAAGCTTATAATATTAGATTGAATGGTTCATGAGTAAATGCAACAACGTGAATGGAAACGCCATTTTACAATCTTTCAAGAACCATAACTCCTGAATGGTAAAAGTCAAAATCGCCATTATTGAACTTGACCTCTAATTTGCCATCAGTAACAACATATAAAAATTTAAAAAGCTTTGGTTGAATGGTTCATGAGAAAATGCATGGACACGACTGGAAACACCATTTTTCAATCCTTCAAGAACCATAACTCCTGAACGGTAAAAGTCAAAATCGCCATTATTGAACTTGACCTCTATTTTGTCATCAGTAACAACATATTAAAATTTGGAATGCTTTGGTAAAACAGTTCATGCCTAAATGCACGGACCAGACATGGGGTAATTGAAATATGTAATTGTAATTGACTGTAATTAATTACAATTTATCATGTAATTGAATGTAATGTGTAATTGAGCATTTTTTCAATTACATGTAATTGAATGTAATTAATTACATAGCCAAAATTGCCTGTAATTGACAATTACTTTTCAATTACAAGTCAATTACATTTGAAATTTTGGATCAAAAGATTAAATCTTGTGTTTTCTCAAAAAATTATTAAAAGCAATAATCTTAACAAATGTTGTAAGCTGACAAAGAAAAGCCTTCACAGTATACTTTCTGTATTAACACAACCATGGTAGATTCTTCATTTTGTATTGAATGATAAAAAAAATGTAGACACATGCCATAATTTTAAAAGAAACCACTAGGAAGTCACTGTCTTGACCTTAATTAGTAGATTTAGATAGATATTTTAAGACATTGATTTAACATAATTAACTTTATTCAAGGACTTAAATAACCAATAAATATAACCTCTGGCTATTTGTTTTATTACAAACTATATAATGACTGTTTTTATAACAGTTATGTTAAACAGATATAAGGCTAATTAGAGAGAGATAAATATACCCCTAGGGCCTATAGGTTGCACTTTGTAAATACAGCTGTTTCTCAAACACGCCTCTTTTGGGGAGTAATTGAATATTCATAGAAAATTGATTTTGTTTACATACTGGTTCCCAGTTATACTCTCTGTGTTCCATATCGCAGAGACAGAACTTTGGAATGTTACCAGTAAATAAACACGTGCATATTGTTTACATTGAAATTTGTGGTAACCTTTCATTCGAGGTAGGGGTCGTTAAGAAAATAAGTGTAAGTTTAAACTCTGAGAAGTTCAGGGCATAGAAACGTTGAAAATATGCCGCACAGCTCTATATTTTGACCTTTGAAAAAAATTGTGGTGCATATGAACTTTCAATTCTAGGATATGATTTTTTTCAAAACTTCATAGTAAAAGTGGTACAGTTTTAGCCGTAAAAGGAGTTCCTATGGGAAATTGCATTGTCAATATTTACAGAAATGCAACCTATAGGTACATGTTTAAATTCTTGAAGGGATAATGCATATGACAAAATCTCACTTGCAAAATTTGTTCACTATATATATGAATGTTGAAAGAAAACATTTTATCAGATTTAAAAATGAGCTCCAAGAGTGTACTGGAACATTTTACTGTTCCTGATGACTTCCAAAATGGAAATACTTTTAAAGGAAAATGTATGCATTGTGGCACCCTCATTAGTGGAAGTTATAAAGTTACATCCAACTTTGTTACACATATGAAGGTAATACTATATAAGAATTTTAAAAATTAATAAATTCATAATGCTTCTTTTTCATTTCTAACCAGATTTCATTTATCTTATATCCTCTAATAGCTTACATTTAAATTTGGAAAATATTTTGTTTATTAAATTAATTAGTTGTGATTAAAACTAAAGTTTATTTTTGTTTTAAGAAGTCAGATTTCTAAATCACTTATTTAAGATAAATAATTTGAATAAGCTGGGATAAAAATGAAAATCATTTCAAAAAATAAAAAATAGTGCTCTTTTTTTGTATCATTTACAATCAAATAAATTTAAATAAATGTAAAATTTCAATAGGTAAATTAAAACAATTTAATATTTTCAAGATATTAAATAAGGCCTTTTGTAATTTTCAGAGAAAACACAGAGATTTGTACATTCTGCATTCTGAGAATAAAGAAATTCAACCAACATTGACACAATGCATAAAAAAAGTGTAAAATATTCACCGTCTGATCCAAAACAGTTAGAAATGACAAATGCTCTTATAATGTTCATAGCTGGGATCTTTTACCACTCTCTATTGTCGAAAGTGAAGAATTTAAAAACTTGATGGAAAAAGCTGACACTAAGTATCAAGTGCCTAGCAGAAAGCATTTATCTTCGAAACTTCTACATGAAAAAAGCTGATGATGGTCAAATGTAATGGGAAAATGCTTAAATAAGTTATATGACACAATACAAAAATGTATATACTAGTTGAACACTGTCTAATTGTTATAACTATAGAGCAATGTATAATACTTATGTACATATCATAGAATAAATGCATGTTTTCAATGTTTTATCTTAATTTTCCTTTCAAATGTAATTGAAGTAATTAATTACATTTGCCAAGTAATTGGAATGTAATTAATTACATTGGTAAAAAAAGTCAAATGTAATGTGTAATTTAATTGAAGATTTTGTAATTGTAATTGAATGTAATTAATTACTTTCAAATGTAATTGACCCCATGTCTGGCACGGACACGACTGGAAACACCATTTTTCAATCTTTCAAGAACCATAACTCCTGAACGGTAAAAGTCAAAATCGTCATTATTAAACTTGACCTCCATTTTGTCATCAGTAACAACATATTAAAATTTGGGAAGCTTAGGTAGAACAGTTCATGCGTAAATGCACAGACACGACTGGAAACTCAATTTTTCAATCTTTCAAGAACCATAACTCCTGAACGGTAAAAGTCTAAATCGCCATTATTGAACTTGACCTCCATTTTGTCATCAGTAACAACATATTAAAATTTGGGAAGCTTAAGTAGAACAGTTCATGCCTAAATGCACGGACACGACTGGAAACTCCATTTTTCAATCTTTCAAGAACCATAACTCCTGAACGGTAAAAGTCAAAATGGTCATTATTAAACTTGACCTCCATTTTGTCATCAGTAACAACATATTAAAATTTGGGAAGCTTAGGTAGAACAGTTCATGCGTAAATGCACGGACACGACTGGAAACTCCATTTTTCAATCTTTCAAGAACCATAACTCCTGAACGGTAAAAGTCAAAATCGCCATTATTGAACTTGACCTTCATTTAGTTGTCATTAACAACATATTAAAATTTTAAAAGCTTTGGTTGAACGGTTCATGAGTTAATGCACGGACAACATTTGATTGCCGCCCGCCCGCCGTACATCCCCAAATCAATAACCGACATTTTTGTAACAAAAATCCGGTTAATAAAATGTTGACCTCTTTTGTTGATTTTTTGCTGTCTCATTGACAAAGACCTCCCATCTTACAATCATAAACAACAATTGATTTCTTAGTTTACATCTCTATTTGTAATGCTTGCAATGTTTAATTAAGCTTCCATCAACTCCCAAATGCAATTAATTTTGGAATTATGTCATTTTATTTTTTGTCTAGATCTCCCCTTATACAACAGCTGCTGAATACAAGTTGTGTTAATCTTGTTCCAACAACATAAACCAGATGCTCCGCAGGGCGCAGCTTTATACGGCCACAGAGGTTGAACCCTTAACGGTTGGGGCAAGTATGGACAAAACATTCAAGCTGGATTCAGCTCTAAATTTGGATTGTGATTAAATAGTTGACACAGCATAGGTTTCTGACACAGAATGAATGTGGTCTAATAAACTTTAAAATTTGTTTTTTGCCTTTGAGCAATTCACTATGCTGTTGAATATTAATCATCTCAAAAAAATGTTAAATGAGAAAAATTGAGAAAAAAAGTGTTTGTTATCACTGAATGGTAAAGATTGTTTTAATTTATCAGTTGGTAGTAAAAGTGAATATACATTGTATATTGTATAAAACAATGATTTAAGTTGATACAACTACTATTCTGGACAAAGACAGATAACTCTAATTGAAAATTTCTTGCTATTGCGCAATATTGTGCACTTAAATATTTCTTGCTATTGTGCAATACTGTGCAATTGAAAATACTTGCTATTGCACAATACTGTGCATTTGAAGATTTCTTGCTATTGCGCAATACTGTCCAATTGAAAATTTCTTGATATTGCACAATACTATGTAATTGAAGATTTCCTGCTATTGCTGAATACTGTGCAATTGAAAATTTCTTGCTATTGCACAATACTTAATATAATAATTTTGGATCCTGATTTGGACTAACTTGAAAACTGGGCCCATAATCAAAAATCTAAGTACATGTTTAGATTCAGCATATCAAAGAAGCCCAAGAATTCAGTTTCAGTCAAAATCAAACTTAGTATAATTTTGGACCCTTTGGACTTTAATGTAGACCAATTTGAAAACGGGACCAAAAATTAAGAATCTACATACACAGTTAGATTTAGCATATCAAAGAACCCCAATTATATAATTTTTGATGAAATCGAACAAAGTTTAATTTTGGACCCCGATTTGGACCAACTTGAAAACTGGGCCAATAATAAAAAATCTAAGTACATTTTTAGATTCAGCATATCAAAGAACCGCAAGGATTCAATTTTTGTTAAAATCAGACTAAGTTTAATTTTGGACCCTTTGGACCTTAATGTAGACCAATTTGAAAACGGGACCAAAAATTAAGAATCTACATACACAGTTAGATTCGGCATATCAACATGATCAAAGAACCCAATTATTCAATTTTTGATGAAATCAAACAAAGTTTAATTTTGGACCCTTTTGGCCCCTTATTCCTAAACTGTTGGGACCAAATCTCCCAAAATCAATCCCAACCTTCCTTTAATGGTCATACACATTGTGTTTAAATTTCATATATTTCTATTTACTTATAAATACTAAAGTTATGGTGCAAAAACCAAGAAAAATGCTTATTTGGGCCCCTTTTTGGCCCTAATTCCTAAACTGTTGGGATCTCAACTCCCAAAATCAATCCCAACCTTCTTCTTGTGTTCATAAACCTTGTGTTTAAAATTCATTGATTTCTATTTTCTTATACTAAAGTTATTGTGCAAAAACCAAGAATAATGCTTATTTGGGCCCTTTTTTGGCCCCCTTTATTCCTAAACAGTTGGAACCAAAACTACCAAAATCAATCACAACCTTCCTTTAGTGGTCATAAACCTTGTGTCAAAATTTCATAGATTTCTGTTTACTTAAACTAAAGTTATAGTGCGAAAACGAAGAAAATGCTTATTTGGGCCTTTTTTGGCCCCTAATTCTTAAAATGTTGGGACCAAAACTTCCAAAATCAATCCCAACAGAATCCCAACAGAAGGAAGTTCTGTGGTCATAAACCTTGTGTTTAAATTTCATAGATTTCTATTTACTTAAACTAAAGTTATAGTGTGAAAACCAAAAGTATTCGGACGACGACGACGACGCTGACGCCAACGAGATACCAATATAAGACCAAAAAATTTTCAATTTTTGAGGTCGTATAAAAACACTGGTGTAATGCTACTTAGAATTAATGCGCCAGCTCTGGATTATCTCCCCTTAAATAAAACAAACACTGGTGTAATGCTACTTAGAATGAAAGCGTCACCTCTGGATTATCTCCCCCTTAATACAAAGACTGGTGTAATGCTACTCAGAATGAATGTGCCAGCTCTGGATTATGTCCCTTTTAATACAAACACTGGTGTAATGCTACTTAGAATAAATGCACCAGGTCTGAATTATCTCCCCTTTAATACAAACACTGGTGTAATGCTACTTAGAATGAATGTGCCAGCTCTGGATTATCTCCCCTTTAATACAAAGACTGGTGTAATGCTACTTAGAGGTGGCACGGTAGTATTTGCATTCCAGAATTTAGGTTGCTCTTTTGTGTACCCTACTTAGGTTAATGTATCTAATCAGTGTGATTGGACAAAAAATACAGTATCAACTGAAGATACTTTCCCAAACTGAGAGAAGAATCAGGTGTAGAAAAATATGAAATAATTTTACATACAGATGAAAATGAATTTTTGAGAATTTTTTTTAATTTTGTATTCACTGCACCATAAAAGACCTAAAAACACTAGTGGTATTTAAATATAGCAAAAAAAGTAAACGGTCATGATAGATATTCAAATTCATTTCTAAATAGTAAAATGAAAGTACTTCAGTTAACTGTGAATGTAGATTTTTTTTGCAGTGTTAGAAAGTGGTGAAAATTCTAAAAAGGCTATCATTATCCCTATGGGCCAGGAAATACTACCGTGCCACCTTAAGGGGGATATATATTTTTACACTAAATCAATAAAAGAAATTTTTTTACCTATGCAATTTGTAAGTTTATCAATAAAAATTTGATTAAGGGCAACTATGATAAAAACAAGCCTTAAATTCCACCCTGAGAGTAAAAATTGCTGATTCAGCAAATTTTGCCTGATATGTTGGTAATAATGTAAAAATTTACCTAAAAAGTAGGACTTCATTGTTTTTATATAACTTTCAATACATTTTTAATTATATAGGCTCGGTTTAACTTTTCGCAGTGTCTGACACATGTGCAACCACTGGAATTTGAGACGCAACATTCTTTGATTGCATGTACATCCTATTACTTTCACCGAAATAAATAAATTGCATAATTTCTTATTTTTTTCAACACAAGTACAGCTATACTAGTTTTCTTCAGGTTTTATTTGTAGTTCTTAGGTATCATGACACCAGTAGGAGCATTTTGGGAACCAGTAAGTGGTTAAGGGGTCCTTACTTATTCATTTAGCCCTCATATTTGGCTGAAATAGAGATAGCAATAGGGGTTGCTTTACATTGACAAGACATTATTTTTGACAAAGAATGTAATTATAATGTTATATCAGCATGATTAAATGGTTTATTCATTTTCCATGCAAATGCCATTAATTGTTAAGATTTTCTGACAGTGAAAAGCAAAATAAAGGCAATTTGATTATGTAAGGGGACATAATTTAACTTATATAATTAATGCATACATGAGAAATAGACAAACAGTCAACTTAGAGATGTGTTCTAGTACATGTATTGTCAAAAATATTTTAGAATAATAGTTAACTGTAATCTAAAGACTCTTGTTGTATTGCCTTTATAATCTGGAAATGCTTAAAGTAATATAAGGCATGCTGTAAAATGTGGAATGGACTTTAATATCATTTTTCATGATTTGGTGCTTAAACTGTTCCTTTTAGTCAGATTAACCATAAATAGAGTTGGCAATCCAATAATTCCTCCTGAATCACCATGTTTGACTTCTGTGTTTTGTTGAAACATCATATATTTGGGTTTTGTGCACTCCTTAGGTTAAAATGGTAAGATAAAAAAAAAGTGTAAATCTGCCAGATGGGGTAGGGTTGTAATCTTTCATTTTTTTTTGGTAAGAAATAAGTGCAGACTAGTATTCTTTATTGTACTAAGTTCAAAAGTAAGAAGTCTATGCATCATAGGTGTCATGACTGGTTTCAGGTTTGTTATGTCTTGGTTAAGGTGGCACGGTAGTATTTGCATTCCAGAATTTAGGTTGCTCTTTTGTGTACCCTACTTAGGTTAATGTATCTAATCAGTGTGATTGGACAAAAAATACAGTATCAACTGAAGATACTTTCCCAAACTGAGGGATAAATCAGGTGTAGAAAAATATGAAATAATTTTACATACAGATGAAAATGAATTTTTGAGAATTTTTTTTAATTTTGTATTCACTGCACCATAAAAGACCTAAAAACACTAGTGGCCTTAGGTATTTAAATATAGCAAAAAAAGTAAACAGTCATGATACATATTCAAATTCATTTCTAAATAGTAAAATGAAAGTACTTCAGTTAACTGTGAATGTAGATTTTTTTGCAGTGTTAGAAAGTGGTGAAAATTCTAAAAAGGCTATCATTATCCCTATGGGCCAGGAAATACTACCGTGCCACCTAGAATGAATGCGCCAGGTCTGGGTTTGCTCCCCTTTCATACAAACACTGGTGTAATGCTACTTAGAATTATTATCTCCATTTTAAGAATTTTAACATTTAAAATTTACAATATATTTCTGAGTTTCAATTGATAAAATAAATCATTAAATGTCCAATACATAAATATAATGTTCAGTCACCTATAGAATGTATAGTAATTAATTATATGGACCATGAATCAAATAAATATCAATAGCAGATCTTCAAACTGAAAATATAAAATACATGTAACTTAATTATCATGATTATACATGTTATATAGCATGTTATATAGGGGGAGGAGGGGGGTGGGGGGTAGGTAAACAATAACTGTCACTTACATTTTTGACTTACAAGACAACCGCTGAGACAAGGTCAATTTGGTGAACAAGGAAAGAAAGAGGGGACCTTCCTCTTACGGGGAAATTTAGAATACATTTTTATCATGTACAGTAGGAGAAAATGTCTGGTCGCTTATTGATCTCCGGATATTTCATGGCAATAAGAACTGTTCTGGTATTGAAGAAAAGTCCATACAAATAAATTCAAACGTAACACCATAATTTTGGTCCAAAATTCGAAGCA
>JAHUZM010000298.1:35000-45000 GCA_019925275.1 Mytilus edulis | reverse complement strand
GGTAAAAAAAATTTTACGAGGGTGAAATTTCAATCGGGTGCACTTAACGCGGACGGGCTACCGCGGTCTCGACCATCGAAGGCCGGCAATCTATACCCGGTAAAAATTTTACGAGGGTGAAATTTTCATCGAGGTGTCCGCAGTTAGACGCGACGGCGTAACCGCGGTCTCTCGACCTCGAGGCGGAAACTATACCCTCGGTAAAAAAAATTTTACAGGGTGAAATTTTCATCGAGGTGTCGCACGTTAACCGGACCGGCTCCGCGGTCTCTCGACCACGAGGCCGGCAAACTAAACCCTCGTAAAAAATTTAACGAGGTAAATTTTCATCGAGGTGTCGCACTTAGAACGCGGACGGGCTACCGCGTCCTCTGACCTGCGAGGCCGGCAAACTTACCCTCGTAAAAAATTTACAGGTGAAATTTCTCGAGGGTCCACTTAGACGCGGACGGGCTACCCGGCTCTGAACCATCAGAGGCCGGCAAACTATCCTCCGTAAAAATTTTTACGAGGGTGAAATTTTCATCGAGGTGTCGCAACGTTAGACGCGTACGGGCTACCGCGGGTCTCCTCGACCATCGAGGCCGGCAAACTATACCCTCGGTAAAAAAATTACGAGGGTGAATTTTCATCGGGTGTCGCCTTAGACCGACGCTACCCGGTCTCTACCTCGAGCCGCAAACTAACCCGTAAAATTTTACGAGGGTGAAATTCACGAGGTGTCGCCGTTAGACGCGGCGGGCTACCGGGGTCTCTCGACCATGAGGCCGCCTATCCGCGGTAAAAATTTACGAGGGAAATTTCATCGCAGGTCGCACGTAAGACGGACGGGGTACCGCGGGTTCTCTGACATCGAGGCCGGCAACTAACCTCGTAAAAATTTTAACGAGGTGAAATTTTACGAGGTTCGCACTTAGCGCGACGGGCTACCGCGGGTCTCTCGACCATCGAGGCCGGCAAACTTACCCTCGGTAAAAAGATGTTTACGAGCTGAACTTTTCATCAGGTGCGCACGAGACGCGGACGCTACCCGGGTCTCCGACATCAGGCCGGCAAACTATACCCTCGGTAAAAATTTTACGAGGGTCAAATTTTCATCGAGGTGTCGCACGTAGACGCGGACGGGCTACCGCGGTCTCTCTGGACCATTCGAGGCCGGCAAACTATACCCTCGGTAAAAAAATTTACGAGGTGAAATTTTCATCGAGGTGTCGCACGTTAGACGCGGAGGTCACGCGGCTCTCGACCACGGGCCGAAATCGGTAAAAGTTACTGTGAATTTTCTCGATTCGCGAGCCGGACGTACGCGTCTCGCCATCGAGCCGGCCTATACCCTGGTAAATTTTACGAGGGTGATTTTCATCGAGGGCGCACGTAGCGACGGCTTACCCGGTCTCTCCCATGAGGCGAAACATCGGTAAGAAATACGACGTAAATGTTTATCGGCGTGTGCACGTTAGACCGACGGCTAACCGCGGTCTTGACCGGGCGTCAGGACTAACCCCAGTTTACGGGTGCTGCATGAGGCCTGTACCGCCTACTACGCGTACGTACGGCACCTACCTCGGACAAATTCTACGGTAACATTTATCACGACTGTACCGCACGTAGACCGACGGGCTACCCGGTCTTACATGCAGGCCGGCAAGACTATACCTCGGTAACAACATTCCTACGAGGTGAAACCGAGTTCGCCGTACGCGTACGCTCCGCTCCTGCCTAGGCCGAAAACTAACCTGTAACTAATTTACGAGGGTAAATTTTCCGGTGTCGCACTAGACCGGACGGGCTACCTCTCTACGACCATCGGGACCGGCAAACTATACCCCGTAAAATTACGATATTTCACGAGGTACCCTAGCCGCTAACGGCCTACTACTGCTATCCGAGCCGCTACTACCCTAACGTAACACTAATTTTACCGAGATCGTAGTTTCAGTGAGCGCACGTAGCACGTGCACGGCGTCCTTCTCACCATCGACTGGTCCAGCAACTTAGTCCCGGTCAGAAGAGCTCTTTTTACATGGTGACAATTTCATCCAGGCGTTCGCACTTAGACCGACGGCTACGCGTCTGCCTCGAGCCTTATCGGCAAACTAACCCTCGGTAAAAAATAGTTTACAGTGGTAAATTTTTCATCGAGGTTCGCACGTTACGTACCGCGGACGAGGTACCGCGGGTCTCTCGACCACGAGCCGGCAACCCTATACCCTCGGTAAAAATACGAGGTGAACTTTCATCGAGGTTGTCCCGTTAGCGCGGACGGGCCTACCCGCTTCTCGAACCGACGTAGGCCGCAAACTTACAGCTCGGTACAACGACTTTTACGAGTGGTAATTTTCCCGTAGGTCGTCGCACGTAGAGCGCGCGGGACGCTGACCGCGGGTACCTCGTCAACCACGAGGCCGCAGAACTTACCCTCGGTAGCCCGCTAGCAGGCCGACAGATCTTTACCGGGTGCGCTACGTGACCCGACCTTCCGTCCGTCGACACGTTAGGCGCAAACAGCCGCCGGTACTTTTCCGCGGAGCCGCACAGGGCTCGCCACGTTATACCCGGTAGGCCCGCTAAGCCGCCGGTACTTCTACGACCATGAGGCGGCAACAGGCCCCGTCAGTAAAACCATTTTTACCCGTGGTAGCCCGCTAGGCGACGGTCCGGGTACCCGACCCGTAGCCGAATTACCCGTGGTAGCCCGCTAGCAGGCCGTAACATTTATCCGGGTCCGCACGTCGACGCGACCTTCGCGCCGTCGACCTCGCGGCCGCCTAACCTCCGGTACTTTTACGGGTAGGCTAGCAGGCCGTCCACGTACGCTGGTGTACCGCGGGTCCCGTACGCCGCCGGAACTCCCTGGGTAACACGAGGCGCCCTACAGGCTGTCCGCTACTTAGCCCGGGTACCGCGCGGTCCGACCATCGTACTCACTTATACCCTGGTAACCCCTACAGGCGACCGACCCACGTTAGACCGCGGACCCGCTACGCGGTCTTCGACCTAGGCCGCCAACCTTTCCCTCGGTACCCGCTAGGGCGAAACTTTCCGGGTAGCCCGTTAGACCGCGCGACTTCCGCGGAGCTACCTAGCACCGCCTATTACCTGGTAGTGACTCCTTGACTTTCCCGTGGTAGCCCGTAGCAGCGCCGACCCGTACCTTCCCAGCTCGAGACCGCGTACCCGTAAATCCACTATTTGCCGGGTAGCCGCTACGTGACCTTAACCTCTCCAGCGTCAGCCCGTAGCGAGCAGGCGTCCACGTACTTATCCCGGTAGCCTAGCAGGCCGAACCTTCCAGCGTCGAACGTGCCCTAGGATCCAGACCTCCCGGGTAGCCCTACAGGCCCCTACTACCCGTAACCCGTATTGAACCCCGTACCTTCCGGTAGCCCGCTAAGCCCTCACGACCTACCCGGGTAGCCTACGCCTACGTACCTTCCAGCCGCAGACCCGCGTAAGCCCGCTAGCAGACCGCCACTACCCTTTCCCCGTGGTAGCCCTACAGCCGACCGCGTACCTTCCCGCCTCAGCCCCGAGTCGTAGCCGGTCCAAACCTTTCCCAGTACCTACCCGCGCACCTCGCCGACCCGCGTACCGCTACCGTCCCTACCCTGAGCCCTAGCCCGTCCACGTACCTTCCCCGTGGTAGCCCTAGCCGACCGACCTCACGTGAACCCGTACCTGAGGCCTCCAACCTTTCCCCGGGAACCTAACCGATGTATCGCCGTACGGTGCCCTAGAGGCCGCCCGTACCTATGTCCGCCCCGTGGTCAAGTACTTAACCCTGGTAGCCCGAGCGGCCGACTAGTAAGCTCCCAGCCGCAGAAAAGTAGCCCGCTAGAGCCGTCACGTCTTTCCCGTGGTAGCTAAGCGCCGGTACCTTCCCCGCCTGAAGGTTGAGAGGCGTCAACGTACGTGTGCCCGCTACGCCGGTACCCCGCGTCGTGACCCGCGGTAGCGTAGCGCCGTCAGCTACCGGTGCCGTGGGTCCACGTACCTTTCCCTTCCCGCTAGCAGGAGCACGTACCTCACTCGCCCGTGTACCCGCACGCCGCCGACCTTCCCGTGTACCGCTAGCAGGCCGACCCTACCTTCCCCGCCGTGAGCCCGTAGCCGCTAGCAGGCCGCCCGCGTACCTTTACCCGTGGTAGCCCGCTAGCACCGTCAGACCTTTCCCGTGTACCCGCTAGCAGCCGACCACGTACCTTCCCAGCCGTCGAACCGCTGTGCCGTAGCGCCGTCCTTCACCCGAGCCCCGTAACCGACCGTACCTTCACCCTAGTACCCGCGTAGCCCGCTAGCAGGCCGACCACGTACCTTCCCGTGTAGCCCGCTAGCAGGCCGCCGCGTACCTTCCCCGCCTCAGACACCGGAGCCGCTACGCTGCCCTTCTTTACCCTTGTAGCCCGCTAGCAGGCCGTCCACGTACCTTTCACCGTGGTAGCCCGCTAGCAGGCCGACCACGTACCTTCACCTCGAGACCGCGCGAGACCGTAGCAGCGTCCTCTTCCCGGTAGCCGCTAGCAGGCGGTTTTAACCGGTCCTAGCCCGCCCGTTACCTTAACGGCCCGCTAGCAGCGTCCTTCCTACCCCTAGAGCCGACACGTACCTTCCCAGCGTGAGCCCCTGCTGGCGTCAGTACTCGCCTGAGCCGGCTAGCGCACCGCTATCCGCCTTTAACCCGGGTAGCCCGCTAGCAGGGCTACCCCGGGAGCCCGCACGCGAGTACCTTTACCCGTGGTAGCCCGCTAGCAGGCCGACCACGTACCTTCCCAGCCGTCGAGGTACCCGCTAGCAGGCGTCACGTACCTTTCCGGAGCCCGCTAGCAGGCCGCCACGTACCTTTACCCGGGTAGCCGCTAGCAGGCCGCCCGCTTACCTTTTACCCCGTGGTAGCCCGCTAGCAGGCCGTCCACGTACCTTTACCCGGGTAGCCCGCGAGCAGGCCGACCACGTACCTTCCCCACCGTCGACCCGCGTAGGCCCGCTACAGGCCACCGCTACTTCCCGTGGTAGCGCTAGCAGGCCGACCACGTACCTTACCCTGGTGCCGCTGGCCGACGTCATACCTTGGTGACCCGCGGTGCCCGTAGCAGTATTGCCAGTGAAACCCTCGGTCGACAAGACGCGATGGGTAGGGGACCGTACAGGCCGACCGTCCCTTTCCCCGGGTAGCCCGCTTAAGCATCCGACACACTTTCCTGAACTGGTACCAGTCGTCGTCGTAACTTCACGTGGAGCCAGTAGAGAGGCCCGATCTCGCTGTCCGATTGACCCGTGGTAGCCGCTAGCAGGCACGTACCTTCCCGGTCCCGACGCCGACGCTACCTTCCCAGCCGTCGAGACCCGCTAGTCGCTGCAGGCCGTCGCCTCCGCTACACGTGTACCGTAGCAGCCGTACGTACACTTTCCCCGTAGCCCCGCTAGCAGGCCGACACGTCTGTACACGTCGACCTGCCGCTAAGGTCCCGTCCAGACGACTTCCCACGTGAGCGCTAGACCAACGGTCCTCCCCGGCCGTCCGACAGGTACCCAGGACCGTATGCCACGTACGGCCGTCGAAAACGTAAACAACCCAGGTCGTGCAGGCCGATCATACTTCCCAGCCGTGAACCCGCGAGTAGGCCGCTGCGGCGCTCACGGTTACCTCCCCGGCC
The DNA here is from genome assembly GCA_019925275.1 of Mytilus edulis. Taxonomy (NCBI): domain Eukaryota; kingdom Metazoa; phylum Mollusca; class Bivalvia; order Mytilida; family Mytilidae; genus Mytilus; species Mytilus edulis. Next base: position 39,346 of record JAHUZM010000298.1, on the reverse strand, counting down.
CGCTAGACCGACAGTACCTTCTCTCCGTACGGAACACGCAGAAGTGCGCGTACTTATCTGGTTATCCCGCTAGCGTACGCGTCATTCCATTGTGAACCCGCGGTTACGTAGCAGGTCCTCGCAACTACTTACCGTGGTATCTGGCTATAGCAGCGTCAGACCTCCGGTAGCCGCTATAGCAAGACCGTCCGGTTCAGCCCGTCGGACGTGAGACGTATACACTTTCCGTGGATACGCACGCCTGCAGGCGACGGTACTTTCAGCTGCCATCAAACTCGATAGTCCGTATAGCCACCAGTTTAACGGGTACGGGAATCAGGCGTCGATTCCGGGAGCGCAGCTGAAACGGCACCACACTCCAGGAACGGTCAGCCGAGCAGGCCGCCATAATTCCCACCGCACGGGTAGCCCGAAATAGCAGGCCGGACTCTTCGAGGCCCCCCCCCGTATGCAAGAGCCTTAAACCTTTCCGAGTCATTAGCCAAGCTAGCGTGCCAGACCGCGTAACCTTCCAGCTCCAAGCGTATACTAAGTGTTGCAGTAAACTTTACGTGGTATCCCTGCCAGGCTCGTCCGTACCTTTCCCCGGGTTAGCCGCTAGCATGCCGACCACGTACCGGTTTCTTCGCCGTCGAGACCGCGGTAGCCGCTAGCAGGCCGTCCACTTTACCTTTCCCCGATGTAGACCCGTTCAGCAGGCACAGTATCGCCTGATAAGGACCCGCGGTATCGATAGAGCCTCGGTTCTTTCCCTGGTTTCCGGCAGCCGCAGTACCTGTTACAGGGACCGCGCGGCCGTATTCCGTGTTACGAGGTGAACTTCTGGATTCGCCGTAGCCACCTCCTGCTAGCATGCCGTCCAGTTACTTATCCAGACGCAGCAGCAGGTCGAACGACGTAACCTCAGCTGCCGTCGATGACTACACCGCGGTAGTTGCTTCAAGCCCAGGCAGCCCCCGGAACCTTTTCCCGGGTCTCCCGAGGGGACAGATGGTCAAAGCTAACTTTACGGGATAGACGAAGGGCCGACCAGTACCCAGCCGAGTGACCTGCCGCTAGCATGGCCTCACACGGTAACCTTTCACCCGGGTAGCCCGCACTAGCAGGCCGACTGCAGTACTTCCTCCTCCGTCGAGACCCGGGTGGTGGTGCATGCGCCGTCTTAGCTTGGTGACGAGTCATGGTTAATTCCGTACCGTAGACTAGCCTACAAGTACCTTCGCCTGACCCCGGTAGCCCGCTGCGGCCGCACTTACTTACCGCAGCGGACTGGCGTTAGCCCGCTAGACAGGCCGTCCAGTACCTTTCCCGGGTAGACGCTGCGGGCCGACCGCGTACCTAATCACCCGCCGTTCCGAACCCGCGTCGGTAGCCCGTTGAACCTCCTTCGTGTATGGTTGGGCTTGTATTCTTCCCATGAACGGTGAATCCCAGTAAGCGCGAGGTCATAACCGCGTGATACGTCGTAGCCCTTGCTACCACGGCCCGTCCACTCGTACTTTCGCGTTTAGTGCCGCCTGATGGACCCCGAAATGGTTGGCAACATCGAGACCGGGTAGCCGAAAAGAGCGCAACTTGAACGTCCTAGACGGAGTAAAAGCCGTAAGCAGGCCAGCTACTTCCGTCCGTCGAACCTCGGTCATTACCGCTCATCCCAGATTTAAGTAGCCTCATATGCTACGTACTACGCTTCGTACGCAGAGTACCATCGGTTACCTTCGCAGGCGATCCATATCAAGTCCCCGTGGTCTGCGTCTCGGTCGCAGACTCGCGCGGGGTGCCCGGTGCAGGGACAGTACCACGGGACCTTTCTTGTGCCCCAACGGGAAGGCCGTACCCGGCCGCTACCTCCCCGCATTTTTATTACTTCCACGATCGAACGTCATGAAAAACATAAGCACACCAACGCGGTGCCCCTCGTCGTTAAACATTTACGTTGTAGCCACGGGCCTTGCCGACTACCTTTCCCGGCACACGTCCGAGAAAAAAACGGTACCTGAAAGGCTCCAGTACTTACCGTGTGATCCTCGGCCGACGGTCATAATCGCGCAGACCAGCGTGCGTACTAAGTCATTGGCAGGACCATGACATCGCTCTTAACCACGTAGCGCTTGAGGTCACCGTACCACGCCTTGTCTGAGGTCGGTGGAAACATCAATTCCGCAACCAAAGGCCGCCCGCTTTGACTCGCGGGTTTGCGCAGCGGCCGTTATTTACGTACCGTGTGCCTATAGCAGGCCCTGTCGCTACGTACCTTTCCGTAGTAAGCTAAGCCCTACTTCACCGCCGCCGTCAACCTGTGGTGGCCCGAGCAAGCCTGGGATTTTCTTTATCGAAATGATCTCGAAACCTCTCCTCCCTAAGGAAGGCTGGAGCAACGGCAAGAGCAAGAGGAGGCCTCATGGAGTAGGACGACAGACACGGATCCACGCGACCTGTACTCCCGGCTTCCGTCATTAAAAATTACTTGAAATTTGAAACTCGGATCATCGTGTGTGACCAATCATGGGAGCAGAAGCCGATTACCGTCGGAATAAGCGGTATATTAAAGGAAGGCAGAAAGGAGACTCTGTTGATCTCCGTCCCAGTTCATCGGCGTCCCAGAGCAGTTGGTAAAGGCACATGGCTGCACCGACCCTACCCGTCGCACGCCCTTGTAGCAGTCGGGTCGAACTGATGGGTCCGGAGGACGTCATTGGCAAGAAATCGTCCACGGGTACAGCGTAGGTCATCATCGATCTGGCCTCTCGCCAGAAGGTCGCCCGGTTCAACTTCGGAAACGCCTGCGCCGGGTTCGTCGACAAAACGGGGTCCCCGAGTCGGGTCCTTACGGGAAGTACGGTATGATTTGAGAAAATGAACCCAACCAGGGGGTCAAACGTCATTAGAAGGTAAAATAACCGTGACGAGCCGATACGGACAAGGCTACGGGAGGAGAAAGTTGAGAAGTAGAACGAAGTAGAGAGTTCAGAGACGTGAATACCGCTTTACTGACCACGAAACGTTGGTGATCCGCGAAAGACGGCACCGTGAATCAAAAGTTGTTTGCGGGGGTCGTTCTGGTCTAGGATCCGTAGCCCACCAGCATGGCCTCGTCTAATGACTTTACCATGGGTAAGTCCCACGACGTTTACACTGTAAAGCGGACGAAGTGGACTCTTGATCTATGGCCTCTTAGGTGTGGACAATCTCTGTTAATAGTCCCGTACTAGAGTATCTGAGCTACGGCCGGACCTCGCGGATTTCCGAGCGCTCTTAGAAAACAGTCGGGTCTGCATAGGGCCGTCGATTGGGTGAGCCACTGTTAATTTGTCGTCGCCGCACCGCGCGGCGTACACTGTCGCTAGCAACTTCGAGGTGTGTTTGCCACTCATGGTTGAACGGTCGGTAACGGCTTGAACACGGCCTTCGATGTCTAGGAATGGGAGCATGGGATAGCTTCCTCGAACGAGGAATTCCCAGTCATGGCACAGGAGTAAAGTGACGAGAAACATACGGCTCCGGCGCCCTATGGTATGATCACTTTCCCTTCTCAACGGATCTTGGGGGCAAGTCTTGGTGCCAGCGCCCGCGTATTCCGCCACATGTATGAGTAAAGTGTGGCAGAAAAGAGCGTACGTTTGGGACTCCGAGAAGATGGGTCGAACAGCCTGTAGGTTACGCCTGCCAAGTGACTCTGGTTTTCGCTGAGGTCGCTACGATTCTACGGTGGCAAAGTTACGATACGCAAACTTAGGTGTTAAAGGGGCAAAGCCTAATAAGTCCATGATAGTAGCCTGGTTCTTCCGCAGTTTTCGGGCTCAGGATGGTCATGATTATAGGGACACGGGTTTTTCGTTTATCGGGTAAATTCTGGATCGATTAAGACGACCTGGCGAAACATTCCTCAACATTTTTCATTAGTCAAGTAAAGTCAAGAAGTTCGAACGACATTACTGCGAGTCGCGACCTCGAATGTATGCGTGCCAGAGTGGGCTCATACTTTGGCAAGCACCCGGAAACAAATTTGGTTCGGGGGTATGGATTCAAACTGTTCTTGGAATTAGGATGCCACAGAGGAGCCATGCGTAATTAAAAGGTGAATTGCCGGACATGATTGACAGGACAGTCTTAGACGGTGGCTGGGTCGGATGGCCGTCTAGTGGTGTGTAACATCAATGCCGAAACAACAGCCCTGAAAATGTTCGCGAGCTCGACCTTATGCGACCGTAGGCAATTTTACGAGCGACCCGTGGGTTAGCCAACGCTTTGAGCAATAAAGTATGGAGCCAGTGTCGGGCCGCGCGAAGCTCGGACTAAGGATCTGGATGTCTTGCCGCCGCGGAAAGTCGAGATCTTGTGGTAGG
>JAHUZM010000298.1:27500-30000 GCA_019925275.1 Mytilus edulis | reverse complement strand
GTCGCACGTTAGACGCGGACGGGCTACCGCGGGTCTCTCGACCATCGAGGCCGGCAAACTATACCCTCGGTAAAAAAATTTTACGAGGGTGAAATTTTCATCGAGGTGTCGCACGTTAGACGCGGACGGGCTACCGCGGGTCTCTCGACCATCGAGGCCGGCAAACTATACCCTCGGTAAAAAAAATTTACGTGGGTGAAATTTTCATCGAGGTGTCGCACGTTAGACGCGGGCGGACTACCGCGGGTCTCTCGGCCACCTTTATCGTCGGTAAAAAATGTTGACCCTTGGGAATTTTTTCATCGGGAAGCCGAACGTAAGCGTCTCGACCATCGAAGGCGGCAACTATACACCAGTCAAAAAGTATGTCTTAACAATTTTTTTGTCATCGGGAAGCCGCACGTAAGAATATTACAGCAGGTCTCTCCATGATACGATAAAATGTCAGGTAACGAAGGCAGGCATCGTACACCGTCTTGATCGGCCGTGTGCTGGCGTCCGACACCTTCGCGAAGGTTTGAACTAGGGTTGTCTCAGGACATAAGCTAGGGTTACAGTGGGTGCTAAGCCTAGCCCTAAGCCTAGCCGTAACCCTAACCCTAACCCTAACCCTAACCCTAACCCTAACCCTAACCCTAACCCTAACCTAACCCTAACCCTAACCCTAACCTAACCTAACCCTAACCCTACCCTAACCCTAACCCTAACCCTAACCCTAACCCTAACCCTAACCTAACCCTAACCCTAACCCTAACCCTAACCCTAACCCTAACCCTAACCCTAACCCTAACCCTAACCCTAGCCTAGCCTCCTACCCTAACCCTACTAACCCTAACCCTAACCCTAACCCTAACCCTAACCCTAACCCTAACCCTAACCCTAACCCTAACCCTAACCCTAACCCTACAACCCTAACCCTAACCCTAACCTAACCCTAACCCTAACCCTAACCCTAACCCTAACCCTAACCCTAAACCCTAACCCTAACCCTAACCCTAACCCTAACCCTCTAGTAGTTATCGAGACCCGCTAGAGTCCCGCTGGACCATTTAAGGCCCACCGTGCACCTTATATGGTCCACAGAGAGAGATCCGTTGGACCATCGATGGTCCACCAAGTCGCGTCAGAGAGAGGTTTGGTTCATATATGGTCCAGCCCGGACCATATATGCTCCAACGCGGACCATATAAGGTCCCAGAGACAAGCTGTACGGCTTGTCTCTGGAGCTTATAAACGGCACGGTGGCCCTTATAAAAAAGGTTTGAAAGAGTGGGTGAAGGTAACGTGGTCGGCCTGCTAGCGGGGTACCGCGGGGAGAGGTACGTGGTAGGCCTGCTAGCGGGCTACCGCGGGTCTCGACCGCGGGTAAAGGTACGTGGTCGGCCTGCCACGTACCTTTCCCGTGGTAGCCCGCTAGCAGGCCGGCCAGCCACGTACCTTTCCCCGTGGTAGCCCGCTAGCAGGCCGACCACGTACCTTTTACCCGTGGTAGCCCGCTAGCTAGCAGGTCGACCACGTACCTTCCCCCGCCGTCGACAGCCGTGGTAGCGCGCAAAGCAGGCCGTCCGCGTACCTTCACCCGCGGCAGCCCGCTAGCAGGCCGACCACGTACCTTTTACCCGTGGTAGCCCGCTAGCTAGCAGGTCGACCAGTACCTTCCCCCGCCGTCGACAGCCGTGGTAGCGCGCAAAGCAGGCCGTCCGCGTACCTTCACCCGCGGCAGCCCGCTAGCAGGTCGACCACGTACCTTTTACCCGTGGTAGCCCGCTAGCAGGCCGTCCGAGTACCTTTACCCGCGGTAGCCCGCTAGCAGGCCGTCCACGTACCTTTACCCGCGGTAGCCCGCTAGCAGGCCGACCGCGTACCTTCCCCGCCGTCGAGACCCGCGGTAGCCCGCTAGCAGGCCGTCCGTTTACTTTTCCCGTGGTAGCCCGCTAGCAGGCCGACCACGTACCTTTACCCGCGGTAGCCGTGCAGGACGTCTGCCGTCGAACCGCGGTAGCCCGCTAGCAGGCCGTCCGAGTACCTTCACCCGTGGTAGCCCGCTAGCAGGCCGACCACGTACCTTCCACGTCGACCGCGGTAGCCCGCTAGCAGGCCGTCCACGTACCTTCCCGGGTAGCCCGCTAGCAGGCCGACCACGTACCTTCCCAGCCGTCGAGACCCGCGGTAGCCGCTAGCAGGCCGCTCGTACTTACCGTGGTAGCCGCTAGCAGGCCGCCACGTACCTTTCCCCGTCGGTAGCCCGCTAGCAGGCCGACCGTACTTTACACCGTGGGGTAGCCCGCTAGCAGGCCGTCCACGTACCTTTACCCGTGGTACCCGCTAGCAGGCGTCAGTCTTACCCGCGGTAGCGTAGAGGCCGACCACGTACCTTCCCAGCCGTCGAGACCCGCGGTAGCCCGCTAGCAGGCCGTCCAGTACTTTACCCGTGGTAGCCGCTAGCAGGCCGTACCACGTACCTTTACGGTAGCCCGCTGCAGGCGCCACGACTACCCGC
>JAHUZM010000298.1:5000-17500 GCA_019925275.1 Mytilus edulis | reverse complement strand
CGGCAAACTATACCCTCGGTAAAAAATTTTAACGAGGGTGAAATTTTCATCGAGGTGTCGCACGTTAGACGCGGACGGGCTACCGCGGGTCTCTCGACCATCGAGGCCGGCAAACTATACCCTCGGTAAAAAAATTTTACGAGGGTGAAATTTTCATCGAGGTGTCGCACGTTAGACGCGGACGGGCTACCGCGGGTCTCTCGACCATCGAGGCCGGCAAACTATACCCTCGGTAAAAAAATTTTACGAGGGTGAAATTTTCATCGAGGTGTCGCACGTTAGACGCGGACGGGCTACCGCGGGTCTCTCGACCATCGAGGCCGGCAAACTATACCCTCGGTAAAAAAATTTTACGAGGGTGAAATTTTCATCGAGGTGTCGCACGTTAGACGCGGACGGGCTACCGCGGGTCTCTCGACCATCGAGGCCGGCAAACTATACCCTCGGTAAAAATTTTTTACGAGGGTGAAATTTTCATCGAGGTGTCGCACGTTAGACGCGGACGGGCTACCGCGGGTCTCTCGACCATCGAGGCCGGCAAACTATACCCTCGGTAAAAAATTTTTACGAGGGTGAAATTTTCATCGAGGTGTCGCACGTTAGACGCGGACGGGCTACCGCGGGTCTCTCGACCATCGAGGCCGGCAAACTATACCCTCGGTAAAAATTTTTTACGAGGGTGAAATTTTCATCGAGGTGTCGCACGTTAGACGCGGACGGGCTACCGCGGGTCTCTCGACCATCGAGGCCGGCAAACTATACCCTCGGTAAAAAAATTTTACGAGGGTGAAATTTTCATCGAGGTGTCGCACGTTAGACGCGGACGGGCTACCGCGGGTCTCTCGACCATCGAGGCCGGCAAACTATACCCTCGGTAAAAATTTTTACGAGGGTGAAATTTTCATCGAGGTGTCGCACGTTAGACGCGGACGGGCTACCGCGGGTCTCTCGACCATCGAGGCCGGCAAACTATACCCTCGGTAAAAAAATTTTACGAGGGTGAAATTTTCATCGAGGTGTCGCACGTTAGACGCGGACGGGCTACCGCGGGTCTCTCGACCATCGAGGCCGGCAAACTATACCCTCGGTAAAAAAAATTTACGAGGGTGAAATTTTCATCGAGGTGTCGCACGTTAGACGCGGACGGGCTACCGCGGGTCTCTCGACCATCGAGGCCGGCAAACTATACCCTCGGTAAAAATTTTTTACGAGGGTGAAATTTTCATCGAGGTGTCGCACGTTAGACGCGGACGGGCTACCGCGGGTCTCTCGACCATCGAGGCCGGCAAACTATACCCTCGGTAAAAAAATTTTACGAGGGTGAAATTTTCATCGAGGTGTCGCACGTTAGACGCGGACGGGCTACCGCGGGTCTCTCGACCATCGAGGCCGGCAAACTATACCCTCGGTAAAAATTTTTTACGAGGGTGAAATTTTCATCGAGGTGTCGCACGTTAGACGCGGACGGGCTACCGCGGGTCTCTCGACCATCGAGGCCGGCAAACTATACCCTCGGTAAAAAAATTTTACGAGGGTGAAATTTTCATCGAGGTGTCGCACGTTAGACGCGGACGGGCTACCGCGGGTCTCTCGACCATCGAGGCCGGCAAACTATACCCTCGGTAAAAAAATTTTACGAGGGTGAAATTTTCATCGAGGTGTCGCACGTTAGACGCGGACGGGCTACCGCGGGTCTCTCGACCATCGAGGCCGGCAAACTATACCCTCGGTAAAAAATTTTTACGAGGGTGAAATTTTCATCGAGGTGTCGCACGTTAGACGCGGACGGGCTACCGCGGGTCTCTCGACCATCGAGGCCGGCAAACTATACCCTCGGTAAAAATTTTTTACGAGGGTGAAATTTTCATCGAGGTGTCGCACGTTAGACGCGGACGGGCTACCGCGGGTCTCTCGACCATCGAGGCCGGCAAACTATACCCTCGGTAAAAAAATTTTACGAGGGTGAAATTTTCATCGAGGTGTCGCACGTTAGACGCGGACGGGCTACCGCGGGTCTCTCGACCATCGAGGCCGGCAAAACTATACCCTCGGTAAAAATTTTTTACGAGGGTGAAATTTTCATCGAGGTGTCGCACGTTAGACGCGGACGGGCTACCGCGGGTCTCTCGACCATCGAGGCCGGCAAACTATACCCTCGGTAAAAAAATTTTACGAGGGTGAAATTTTCATCGAGGTGTCGCACGTTAGACGCGGACGGGCTACCGCGGGTCTCTCGACCATCGAGGCCGGCAAACTATACCCTCGGTAAAAAAAATTTACGAGGGTGAAATTTTCATCGAGGTGTCGCACGTTAGACGCGGACGGGCTACCGCGGGTCTCTCGACCATCGAGGCCGGCAAACTATACCCTCGGTAAAAAATTTTTACGAGGGTGAAATTTTCATCGAGGTGTCGCACGTTAGACGCGGACGGGCTACCGCGGGTCTCTCGACCATCGAGGCCGGCAAACTATACCCTCGGTAAAAATTTTTTACGAGGGTGAAATTTTCATCGAGGTGTCGCACGTTAGACGCGGACGGGCTACCGCGGGTCTCTCGACCATCGAGGCCGGCAAACTATACCCTCGGTAAAAAAATTTTTACGAGGGTGAAATTTTCATCGAGGTGTCGCACGTTAGACGCGGACGGGCTACCGCGGGTCTCTCGACCATCGAGGCCGGCAAACTATACCCTCGGTAAAAAAATTTTACGAGGGTGAAATTTTCATCGAGGTGTCGCACGTTAGACGCGGACGGGCTACCGCGGGTCTCTCGACCATCGAGGCCGGCAAACTATACCCTCGGTAAAAAAAATTTTACGAGGGTGAAATTTTCATCGAGGTGTCGCACGTTAGACGCGGACGGGCTACCGCGGGTCTCTCGACCATCGAGGCCGGCAAACTATACCCTCGGTAAAAAATTTTTACGAGGGTGAAATTTTCATCGAGGTGTCGCACGTTAGACGCGGACGGGCTACCGCGGGTCTCTCGACCATCGAGGCCGGCAAACTATACCCTCGGTAAAAAAAATTTTACGAGGGTGAAATTTTCATCGAGGTGTCGCACGTTAGACGCGGACGGGCTACCGCGGGTCTCTCGACCATCGAGGCCGGTAAACTATACCCTCGGTAAAAAATTTTTACGAGGGTGAAATTTTCATCGAGGTGTCGCACGTTAGACGCGGACGGGCTACCGCGGGTCTCTCGACCATCGAGGCCGGCAAACTATACCTCGGTAAAAAAAATTTACGAGGGTGAAATTTTCATCGAGATGTCGCACGTTAGATGCGGGCGGACTACCGCGGGTCTCTCGGCCCACTTTATCGTCGGTAAAAAATGTTGACCCTGGGAATTTTTTCATCGGGAAGCCGAACGTAAGTGTCTCGGCCAACTATACCCAGTCAAAAAGTATGTCTCAACAATTTTTTTGTCATCGGGAAGCCGCACGTAAGAATATTACAGCAGGTCTCTCCATGATACGATAAAATTTCAGGTAACGAAGGCAGGCATCGTACACCTCTTGATCGGCCGTGTGCTTGCGTTCGACACCTTCGCGAAGGTTTGAACTAGGGTTGTCAGGACATAAGCTAGGGTTACAGTGGGTGCTAAGCGCTAAGCCTAACCCTAACCTAACCCACTAACCCTAACCCTAACCCTAACCCTAACCCTAACCTACCTAACCCTAACACCCTAACCTAACCCTAACCCTAACCCTAACCTACCTTAGCACCCTAACCTAACCCTAACCCTAACCCTTACCCTAACCCTAACCTAACCTAGCCTAACCTAACCCTAACCCTAACCCTAACCCTAACCCTAACCCTAACCCTAACCCTAACCCTAACCCTAACCCTAACCCTAACCCTAACCCTAACCCTAACCCTAACCCTAACCCTACCCTAACCTAACCCTAACCCTAACCCTAACCCTACCTTAGCCCTACCCTAACCCTAACCCTAACCCTAACCCTAACCCTAACCCTAACCCTAACCCTAACCCTAACCCTAACCCTAACCCTAACCCTAACCCTAACCCTAACCCTAACCCTAACCCTAACCCTAACCCTAACCCTAACCCTAACCCTAACCTTAACCCTAACCCTAACCCTAACCCTAACCCTAACCCTAACCCTAACCCTAACCGGTAGTAATCGAGACCCGCTAGAGTCCGCTGTACTCTACTTGCACCCTCACCATTTCTCAAACCGGCTGGGGACGGTCTACGGCTGGTTTATGCTTTGAGGAAAAAGAAAAAAAGACATGTATTGTATTGGAAGGTACACCGCGGACCATTTAAGGCCCACCGTGCACCTTATATGGTCCACAGAGAGAGATCCGTTGGACCTTCGATGGTCCAACAAGTCGCGTCAGAGAGAGGTTTGGTTCATATATGGTCCAGCCCGGACCATATATGCTCCAACGCGGACCATATAAGGTCCCAGAGACAAGCTGTAGGGCTTGTCTCTGGAGCTGAAAACGGCACGGTGGCCCTTATAATGGGCACAATACCTCTCTGTGGCCACTTGGTAAGCCTGCTAGCGGGCTACCGCGGGTCTCGACCGCGGGTAAAGGTACGTGGTCGGCCTGCCACGTACCTTTCCCCGTGGTAGCCCGCTAGCAGGCCGGCCAGCCAGCCACGTACCTTTCCCCGTGGTAGCCCGCTAGCAGGCCGACCACGTACCTTTTACCCGTGGTAGCCCGCTAGCAGGTCGACCACGTACCTTCCCTGTCGTCGAGTGCCGTGGTAGCCCGCTAGCAGGCCGTCCGAGTACCTTTACCCGCGGTAGCCCCCTAGCGGGTCGACCGCGTACCTTCCCAGCCGTCGAGACCCGTGGTAGCCCGCTAGCAGGCCGTCCGAGTACCTTTACCCGCGGTAGCCCGCTAGCGGGTCGACCGCGTACCTTTACCCGTGGTAGCCCGCTAGCAGGCCGTCCGAGTACCTTTACCCGCGGTAGCCCGCTAGCGGGTCGACCGCGTACCTTCCCAGCCGTCGAGACCCGTGGTAGCCCGCTAGCAGGCCGTCCGAGTACCTTTACCCGCGGTAGCCGCTAGCGGGTCGACCGCGTACCTTTACCCGTGGTAGCCCGCTAGCAGGCCGACCGCGTACCTTCCCCGCCGTCGAGACCCGCGGCAGCCCGCTAGCAGGCCGTCCGCTTACTTTTACCCGTGGTAGCCCGCTAGCAGGCCGTCCACGTACCTTTTATCCGCGGTAGCCCGCTAGCAGGCGACCGTGTACCTTCCCCGCCGTCGAGAGCCGCGGTAGCCCGCTAGCAGGCCGACCACGTCCCTTTACCGTGGTAGCCCGCTAGCAGGCCGACCGCGTCCCTTTACCCGTGGTAGCCCGCTAGCAGGCCGACCACGTACCTTCCCAGCCCGTCGAGACCCGCGGGTAGCCCGCTAGCAGGCCGTCGTACTTACCCGCGGTAGCCCGCTAGCAGGCCGTCCACGTACCTTTACCCGTAGGTAGGCCCGACTCAGCAGCGCGGTAGCCGTAGCAGCCGTCCTCTTTACCCGTGGTAGCCCGCTAGCAGGCCGACCACGTACCTTCCCAGCCGTCGAGACCCGCGGTAGCCCGCTAGCAGGCCGTCCACGTACCTTTACCCGTGGTAGCCGCTAGCAGGCCGACGGCGTACCTTCCCCGCCGTCGAGACCCGCGGTAGTCCGCTAGCAGGCCGCCAGCTTACCTTTACCCGTGGTAGCCGCTAGCAGGCCGTCCACGTCCCTGTACCCGTGGTAGCCCGCTAGCAGGCCGACCACGTACCTTCCCAGCCGTCGAGACCCGCGGTAGCCCGCTAGCAGGCCGTCCACGTCCCTTTACCCGTGGTAGCCCGCTAGCAGGCCGACGGCGTACCTTCCCCGCCGTCGAGACCCGCGGTAGCCCGCTAGCAGGCCGTCCACGTCCCTTTACCCGTGGTAGCCCGCTAGCAGGCCGACCACGTACCTTCCCAGCCGTCGAGACCGCGGTAGCCCGCTAGCAGGCCGTCCACGTACCTTTACCCGTGGTAGCCCGCTAGCAGGCCGACGGCGTACCTTCCCCGCCGTCGAGACCCGCGGTAGTCCGCTAGCAGGCCGCCAGCTTACCTTTACCCGTGGTAGCCCGCTAGCAGGCCGTCCACGTCCCTGTACCCGTGGTAGCCCGCTAGCAGGCCGACCACGTACCTTCCAGCCGTCGAGACCCGCGGTAGCCCGCTAGCAGGCCGTCCACGTCCCTTTACCCGTGGTAGCCCGCTAGCAGGCCGACGGCGTACCTTCCCCGCCGTCGAGACCCGCGGTAGCCCGCTAGCAGGCCGTCCACGTACCTTTACCCGTGGTAGCCCGCTAGCAGGCAGACCACGTACCTTCCCAGCCGTCGAGACCCGCGGTAGCCCGCTAGCAGGCCGTCCACGTCCCTTTACCCGTGGTAGCCCGCTAGCAGGCCGACCACGTCCCTTTACCCGTGGTAGCCCGCTAGCAGGCCGACCGCGTACCTTTACCCGTGGTAGCCCGCTAGCAGGCCGACCACGTCCTTTACCCGTGGTAGCCCGCTAGCAGGCCGACCGCGTCCCTTTACCCGTGGTAGCCCGCTAGCAGGCCGACCACGTACCTTCCAGCCGTCGAGACCGCGGTAGCCCGCTAGCAGGCCGTCCACGTACCTTTACCCGTGGTAGCCCGCTAGCAGGCCGACGGCGTACCTTCCCCGCCGTCGAGACCCGCGGTAGCCCGCTAGCAGGCCGTCCACGTACCTTTACCCGTGGTAGCCCGCTAGCAGGCCGACCACGTACCTTCCCAGCCGTCGAGACCCGCGGTAGCCCGCTAGCAGGCCGTCCACGTCCCTTTACCCGTGGTAGCCCGCTAGCAGGCCGACCACGTACCTTCCCAGCCGTCGAGACCCGCGGTAGCCCGCTAGCAGGCCGTCCACGTACCTTTACCCGTGGTAGCCCGCTAGCAGGCCGACGGCGTACCTTCCCCGCCGTCGAGACCCGCGGTAGTCCGCTAGCAGGCCGCCAGCTTACCTTTACCCGTGGTAGCCCGCTAGCAGGCCGTCCACGTCCCTGTACCCGTGGTAGCCCGCTAGCAGGCCGACCACGTACCTTCCCAGCCGTCGAGACCCGCGGTAGCCGCTAGCAGGCCGTCCACGTCCCTTTACCCGTGGTAGCCCGCTAGCAGGCCGACGGCGTACCTTCCCCGCCGTCGAGACCCGCGGTAGCCCGCTAGCAGGCCGTCCACGTCCCTTTACCCGTGGTAGCCCGCTAGCAGGCCGACCACGTACCTTCCCAGCCGTCGAGACCCGCGGTAGCCCGCTAGCAGGCGTCCACGTACCTTTACCCGTGGTAGCCCGCTAGCAGGCCGACGGCGTACCTTCCCCGCCGTCGAGACCCGCGGTAGTCCGCTAGCAGGCCGCCAGCTTACCTTTACCCGTGGTAGCCCGCTAGCAGGCCGTCCACGTCCCTGTACCCGTGGTAGCCCGCTAGCAGGCCGACCACGTACCTTCCCAGCCGTCGAGACCCGCGGTAGCCCGCTAGCAGGCCGTCCACGTCCCTTTACCCGTGGTAGCCCGCTAGCAGGCCGACGGCGTACCTTCCCGCCGTCGAGACCCGCGGTAGCCGCTAGCAGGCCGTCCACGTACCTTTACCCGTGGTAGCCCGCTAGCAGGCAGACCACGTACCTTCCCAGCCGTCGAGACCCGCGGTAGCGTAGCCGCGCTAGCAGGCCGTCCACGTCCCTTTACCCGTGGTAGACCCGCTAGCAGGCCGACCACGTCCCTTTACCCGTGGTAGCCCGCTAGCAGGCCGACCGCGTACCTTTACCCGTGGTAGCCCGCTAGCAGGCCGACCACGTCCCTTTACCCGTGGTAGCCCGCTAGCAGGCCGACCGCGTCCCTTTACCCGTGGTAGCCCGCTAGCAGGCCGACCACGTACCTTCCCAGCCGTCGAGACCCGCGGTAGCCCGCTAGCAGGCCGTCCACGTACCTTTACCCGTGGTAGCCCGCTAGCAGGCCGACGGCGTACCTTCCCCGCCGTCGAGACCCGCGGTAGCCCGCTAGCAGGCCGTCCACGTACCTTTACCCGTGGTAGCCCGCTAGCAGGCCGACCACGTACCTTCCCAGCCGTCGAGACCCGCGGTAGCCCGCTAGCAGGCCGTCCACGTCCCTTTACCCGTGGTAGCCCGCTAGCAGGCCGACCACGTACCTTCCCAGCCGTCGAGACCCGCGGTAGCCCGCTAGCAGGCCGTCCACGTCCTTTACCCGTGGTAGCCCGCTAGCAGGCCGACGGCGTACCTTCCCGCCGTCGAGACCCGCGGTAGTCCGCTAGCAGGCCGCCAGCTTACCTTTACCCGTGGTAGCCCGCTAGCAGGCCGTCCACGTCCCTGTACCCGTGGTAGCCCGCTAGCAGGCCGACCACGTACCTTCCCAGCCGTCGAGACCGCGGTAGCCCGCTAGCAGGCCGTCCACGTCCCTTTACCCGTGGTAGCCCGCTAGCAGGCCGACGGCGTACCTTCCCCGCCGTCGAGACCCGCGGTAGCCCGCTAGCAGGCCGTCCACGTCCCTTTACCCGTGGTAGCCCGCTAGCAGGCCGACCACGTACCTTCCCAGCCGTCGAGACCCGCGGTAGCCCGCTAGCAGGCCGTCCACGTACCTTTACCCGTGGTAGCCCGCTAGCAGGCCGACGGCGTACCTTCCCCGCCGTCGAGACCCGCGGTAGTCCGCTAGCAGGCCGCCAGCTTACCTTTACCCGTGGTAGCCCGCTAGCAGGCCGTCCACGCCCTGTACCCGTGGTAGCCCGCTAGCAGGCCGACCACGTACCTTCCAGCCGTCGAGACCGCGGTAGCCCGCTAGCAGGCCGTCCACGTCCCTTTACCCGTGGTAGCCCGCTAGCAGGCCGACGGCGTACCTTCCCCGCCGTCGAGACCCGCGGTAGCCCGCTAGCAGGCCGTCCACGTACCTTTACCCGTGGTAGCCCGCTAGCAGGCAGACACGTACCTTCCCAGCCGTCGAGACCCGCGGTAGCCCGCTAGCAGGCCGTCCACGTCCCTTTACCGTGGTAGCCCGCTAGCAGGCCGACCACGTCCTTTACCCGTGGTAGCCCGCTAGCAGGCCGACCGCGTACCTTTACCCGTGGTAGCCCGCTAGCAGGCCGACCACGTCCCTTTACCCGTGGTAGCCCGCTAGCAGGCCGACCGCGTCACCTTTACCCGTGGTAGCCCGCTAGCAGGCCGACCACGTACCTTCCCAGCCGTCGAGACCGCGGTAGCCCGCTAGCAGGCCGTCCACGTACCTTTACCCGTGGTAGCCCGCTAGCAGGCCGACGGCGTACCTTCCCCGCCGTCGAGACCCGCGGTAGCCCGCTAGCAGGCCGTCCACGTACCTTTACCCGTGGTAGCCCGCTAGCAGGCCGACACGTACCTTCCCAGCCGTCGAGACCCGCGGTAGCCCGCTAGCAGGCCGTCCACGTCCCTTTACCCGTGGTAGCCCGCTAGCAGGCCGACCACGTACCTTCCCAGCCGTCGAGACCCGCGGTAGCCCGCTAGCAGGCCGTCCACGTACCTTTACCCGTGGTAGCCCGCTAGCAGGCCGACGGCGTACCTTCCCGCCGTCGAGACCCGCGGTAGTCCGCTAGCAGGCCGCCAGCTTACCTTTACCCGTGGTAGCCCGCTAGCAGGCCGTCCACGTCCCTGTACCCGTGGTAGCCGCTAGCAGGCCGACCACGTACCTTCCCAGCCGTCGGACCCGCGGTAGCCCGCTAGCAGGCCGTCCACGTCCCTTTACCCGTGGTAGCCCGCTAGCAGGCCGACGGCGTACCTTCCCGCCGTCGAGACCCGCGGTAGCCCGCTAGCAGGCCGTCCACGTCCCTTTACCCGTGGTAGCCCGCTAGCAGGCCGACACGTACCTTCCCAGCCGTCGAGACCCGCGGTAGCCCGCTAGCAGGCCGTCCACGTACCTTTACCCGTGGTAGCCCGCTAGCAGGCCGACGGCGTACCTTCCCGCCGTCGAGACCCGCGGTAGTCCGCTAGCAGGCCGCCAGCTTACCTTTACCCGTGGTAGCCCGCTAGCAGGCCGTCCACGTCCTGTACCCGTGGTAGCCGCTAGCAGGCCGACCACGTACCTTCCCAGCCGTCGAGACCCGCGGTAGCCCGCTAGCAGGCCGTCCACGTCCCTTTACCCGTGGTAGCCCGCTAGCAGGCCGACGGCGTACCTTCCCCGCCGTCGAGACCCGCGGTAGCCCGCTAGCAGGCCGTCCACGTACCTTTACCCGTGGTAGCCCGCTAGCAGGCAGACCACGTACCTTCCCAGCCGTCGAGACCCGCGGTAGCCCGCTAGCAGGCCGTCCACGTCCCTTTACCCGTGGTAGCCCGCTAGCAGGCGACCACGTCCTTTACCCGTGGTAGCCCGCTAGCAGGCCGACCGCGTACCTTTACCCGTGGTAGCCCGCTAGCAGGCCGACCACGTCCCTTTACCCGTGGTAGCCCGCTAGCAGGCCGACCGCGTCCCTTTACCCGTGGTAGCCCGCTAGCAGGCCGACCACGTACTTCCAGCGTCGAGACCCGCGGTAGCCCGCTAGCAGGCCGTCCACGTACCTTTACCCGTGGTAGCCCGCTAGCAGGCCGACGGCGTACCTTCCCCGCCGTCGAGACCCGCGGTAGCCCGCTAGCAGGCCGTCCACGTACCTTTACCCGTGGTAGCCCGCTAGCAGGCCGACCACGTACCTTCCCAGCCGTCGAGACCCGCGGTAGCCCGCTAGCAGGCCGTCCACGTCCCTTTACCCGTGGTAGCCCGCTAGCAGGCCGACCACGTACCTTCCCAGCCGTCGAGACCCGCGGTAGCCCGCTAGCAGGCCGTCCACGTACCTTTACCCGTGGTAGCCCGCTAGCAGGCCGACGGCGTACCTTCCCGCCGTCGAGACCCGCGGTAGTCCGCTAGCAGGCCGCCAGCTTACCTTTACCGTGGTAGCCCGCTAGCAGGCGTCACGTTCCCTGTACCCGTGGTAGCCGCTAGCAGGCCGACCACGTACCTTCCCAGCCGTCGAGACCGCGGTAGCCCGTAGCAGGCCGTCCACGTCCCTTTACCCGTGGTAGCCCGCTAGCAGGCCGACGGCGTACCTTCCCGCCGTCGAGACCCGCGGTAGCCCGCTAGCAGGCCGTCCACGTCCCTTTACCCGTGGTAGCCCGCTAGCAGGCCGACACGTACCTTCCCAGCCGTCGAGACCGCGGTAGCCCGCTAGCAGGCCGTCCACGTACCTTTACCCGTGGTAGCCCGCTAGCAGGCCGACGCGTACCTTCCCGCCGTCGAGACCCGCGGTAGTCCGCTAGCAGGCCGCCAGCTTACCTTTACCCGTGGTAGCCCGCTAGCAGGCCGTCCACGTCCCTGTACCCGTGGTAGCCCGCTAGCAGGCCGACCACGTACCTTCCCAGCCGTCGAGACCCGCGGTAGCCCGCTAGCAGGCCGTCCACGTCCCTTTACCCGTGGTAGCCCGCTAGCAGGCCGACGGCGTACCTTCCCGCCGTCGAGACCCGCGGTAGCCCGCTAGCAGGCCGTCCACGTACCTTTACCCGTGGTAGCCCGCTAGCAGGCAGACCACGTACCTTCCCAGCCGTCGAGACCGCGGTAGCCCGCTAGCAGGCCGTCCACGTCCCTTTACCCGTGGTAGCCCGCTAGCAGGCGACCACGTCCTTTACCCGTGGTAGCCCGCTAGCAGGGCCGACGCTACCTTTACCCGTGGTAGCCCGCTAGCAGGCCGACCACGTCCCTTTACCCGTGGTAGCCCGCTAGCAGGCCGACCGCGTCCCTTTACCCGTGGTAGCCCGCTAGCAGGCCGACCACGTACTTCAGCCGTCGAGACCCGCGGTAGCCCGCTAGCAGGCCGTACCACGTACCTTTACCCGTGGTAGCCCGCTAGCAGGCCGACGGCGTACCTTCCCGCCGTCGAGACCCGCGGTAGCCCGCTAGCAGGCCGTCCACGTACCTTTACCCGTGGTAGCCCGCTAGCAGGCCGACCACGTACCTTCCCAGCCGTCGAGACCCGCGGTAGCCCGCTAGCAGGCCGTCCACGTACCTTTACCCGTGGTAGCCCGCTAGCAGGCGACCGTACCCGCGTCAACCTTCCCAGAGGCCGCCCCGTACTTACCCGCGGTAGCCCGCTAGCAGGCCGACCGCGTACCTTTACCCGTCGGTAGCCCGCTACGGCAGGCCCGACCGCGTACCTTTACCGTGGTAGCCGCTAGCAGGCCGACCGCGTACCTTTACCCGTGGTAGCCCGCTAGCAGGCCGACCGCGTACCTTCCCCGCCGTCGAGACCCGCGGTAGCCCGCTAGCAGGCCGACCGCGTACCTTTACCCGTGGTAGCCCGCTAGCAGGCCGACCGCGTACCTTTACCCGTGGTAGCCCGCTAGCCGGCCGTCCGCGTACCTTCCCCGCCGTCGAGACCCGCGGTAGCCCGCTAGCAGGCCGTCCGCGTACTTTTACCCGTGGTAGCCCGCTAGCAGGCCGTCCACGTACCTTTACCCGTGGTAGCCGCTAGCAGGCCGACCGC